>JASFDD010000058.1:0-89843 GCA_036937055.1 Nidula microcarpa | reverse complement strand
TTTCACAAACACTACTGTGTCAGAGAATGCATTAAATATTGATATGCAATAAATATACATATGATACCAATTATTTTCAGCTCAGCATAAATAAACCTAGACCCATTTTTCCTTGTTTTCCTGATGGCCCACGGCTACTCGACTTGTCCTGTTATTTTGCCGTATTTTATCATATTTCCTTACAAGCCTTGATCCTAATGCACGTAATCAAATAATATCACGTGACTAGAGTTCGCGGCGCGTTCATCGGCATAAGCAGTCCGAGACGGCCTCAAACCTCTTCTCGGTGCAAGAACATTAAATTGAACAAAAACACCCATCCAGTAATAAGACCGAAAATTAGCTGTACAGTGGGAACTCTTGGTAAACCTATTGCTTACTGAAGATTCTGGTGTGCTATCATATCACTGTATTGTATTGCCTTCAATGAAAAGGGCAACGGCATGAACCTGTCCGTAATGCCATCCAATTGGCAGATGTTATGTATCCTGTCAATCATACTTGTTTGTATTCTTGCCAGCTTCAGGACCCACGTAAAGGATGGTGGTGATTGAATTACTTACTTGGCCGCGGTAGAGCAAACTTAAACCTCATGATGAGAGGCAGCAAACCGGCTGCCTTTCATAAAACCCACGATCACTATCATGGTTTTGCATTCCATAGATTCTAAGTCAGCACAAAGTACTCCACCCTTGCCTATTGCTTACACAGCGAACGGAATAAAGCAACTCGGGAATTTCCGAGGAGTAATAGATAGCAACGTGCCCGAGGAAATGAAATCGATATGACCGACCTGCTGTGCGCAGCATACTCTAAATTCAACCTTAAATTGGAGGAAGCAGGTGAAAGATTGATTTTAGACAATAAATATTTATAGAAAGAGCCCAAGGGTTGCACTCATCATAATGATGACTCAGTGAATGTCCGGCTAATGAGTCTATTCAGTACTCTCCCAGTCTTTAGCGTTCATTCGACCTGTTCAGACATTAAAGCATTATTAAAACCGTTTGAATCGTAGAAATCTACATTTGTTCGCGATGCTTCAGACTTGCCATATATGAGACTATCGCGATCTGTCACATCATGTGATTACCCATCCTCCTTGCACCTGGTTGCGCCGAGTTTGTAAATATTCAATCGATTACAGTCGATATCGGCACTGTACATTGGACGTGAGGCCCGAGCAATGAGCAAGTACAACAGTTTATCGGCACTTCGAACATAAAACTATAAACCTTGTTTTACCCGGTTCACTATGGGCGATGCGAATTCTGGGGATCGCGGAACAAATGACGCCTTCGGCGCAAGTTTGGCTCAAACGGTGCGCGTATTGTCAGTTTCATGTACGCTCATTGTAAGTACAACATGTGTATATTAACGTAAACCTCTACATGATGCAGGATTAGGTATAGACTCTATTCACGCCTAGTGCGGTAATCCAGGAAATGGGAAGGCAGTGGGCACTCCATGTTACCATGTCCTCTCCGCACGTATTGGGGACAATTCTAAGCCCTGGTATCAACCAAAAAAATTCTACATGATATGGCTAGTATACTTACCTGCCGTCTCCTGCTTTATTTTCAGATAATCGCTCACTTGACTTGACTTTCTGTCAGCAAAGAATTTAGTAACTCAGATGTTTGCTTAATTTGCTCTGGTTACGAATATCACGCGCAAGAAGGACATGAATCTAATGAATCTTTCCCCCACGATGCTTCTTAAGCCGGTCTTCAAGGGAACTGTTCAGCTCGTTCTACGGGTTTCTCAGGCACGTACTACCTACTTTGTCAAATTTTGATTTTACTAATAAAAAAACGGCTGCCCACCGCCACTTACTCTTCAATCCCTGCGCCGCCAGTGTGCAGCGGCGGTCGGAATAAACGGTACGACGAGCAAACTCATGTTAATTGTTCTCCATCTGATGCAATTTTCCGGAGTTCGATCCGATAACTTCAATTCTGACCGGGTCGAATCTGATGCTATTATCAGATTGTAGAATCTGGATGAAGGAAAGTGATATGTTATCTATACTCCCTCGAAAGCTGCGCTGCCCCAAGATCGAACAGATTCCTAATTGGCGACTCTACAACATGTATGTCTTTGTACGTAGATTTGACCAAATGCCTTATTCTAAGCATTTCAACTAGCCTTCTATATGTTAAATGCGTGCAAGGCGTTCAAAAAATTGACGATCTCCATTCCGCGTCCCTGCATTGTGTTTGTACATTTTCCTTCGGACCTTTGGCTAATCCAATGCCTATCAGCAGCATCGCACTCGAATACAGCCCCATCCACCTCGAGGTCAATTGAACACCATGATGACATTGACAGTGACATCAATGCAAGCAGCCTCGTGGTAATCGTTGGGCAGGATTCCTCGCCTCAAGTAACGAGGAGCAGATCACTTCAACGTAAAATATCCTTGCTTTCGTAGTCCGCGAACAGATTCCGGTCTTTATAGCTTCTTGACTTATGCCCCTATTGGATTGGCTGCCTCGGATGAATTTGATTGTGCGACATTTTGTTCGTTCAATATATCTATTCTAGGAGAACTATCTACACATGTTGCATAGGCCAATCTGGCGGACATTAGCATCTGTATATTATCGTATCCTGCAGGAATTCACGACATTAGGAGCGGCGCAATTGCCGGACTGTTTAGATGCCACTTGGGAGTGGCAGATTCGTAAAATGCTCAACGGATGTATTCTTTTCGAATATTCTCAGTGAGCTTTTATTATGAATTTCACTAATGGTATGCTCAAACTTTGCATAGGACTGCAAGGTTCGCTATATTTATTATTTATCGCTCGCTCCTGAGGCGATACTTCTTTTTGTTCTTTGATGCCGTTTATCCGCGGGAGCATACCAACCTCCTTCCAGAATTGTCAAGCGTGTTTGGAATATATAGATCCAAGCCCGTCCCAAGGGAAACATCTCAGCATGACCGAGGATTATGATCATCAAATGCCACTTGGGCCGTGTTCTTGCGATCCCTTAGCGCCCGCAGCGTTTTAAACCTGGATAAACATCATGGGATCGGTAAGAGCCCTTCAATTTCGGTAGTACGCTCACTGAAATATAATGCCTGTGAATCAAACCATTACTCCCAAATTTCTGTGCCTTGAAGTCCTTATCACATTTCAGTTTGTGACGGATCAGTGGACATCAGAAGTAGACGATCGGTTATTATCATCTGAATATATTGGTTTACTGACGCTCAATATACATAAGTTATCAGATAGAAGAATTGCGTAAATTCGGTGATTTTCGCAATTGGTGGGGAATTCATTATCTGGACTTCTGCGGCTGTCGATCTTAAAGCTGTAAAGATCAGGCGAAATCGAAGATTTGGATGAAAGTGTATACCTCGGAGTGGCCTCCTACTCTACTCATTTAGACTTTTAACCTTGGAGTTTTCCGCAATTGGCTGATCAGGCTGCAGACGGTGTTCTTGGTATATCACGGCATAACGGTTACCCGAGAGCATCTCTGATCGATTTTCGTAAAGACTGCGTCATGAGTACTTGGTGGCCGTCGAGCAGACCATAGCGAGTTAGAAGATATTTACCTCAAGGTGTGGCACTGATTTCAAATATTATATACGTGATGTAAGCATCCTCAGATGATTCTTGCCTGCAGAATATTTGCTATAAATTTCCTTTGGTTATGAGTACTCGCACTTTCAAGAAGCACAATATTTGTTTGCATAGACTTATAATCAAATGGAGTTTAATGTTGCCAATTACCTTTGGTGACAATGTTGAAATTTAATCAACTACCACGGGGCCATCTTGAAGGTTCAAGATTTTTTTGAGAGTCGAATTTTCGAGGGTTAGTTCCGATGGTTCCGCATCACTTTCAAGCAAGATTATTTTCAGTGTGCGAATGTAGTGTGCTGCAGGATCCCACACACTCGGGCTTAATGTATGGACGAATCCTAGTGTAGACTCGTATCTTGAATCTACTGTAAGTTGTCTTCGGCTTGGATTCACTGCTCATGTCTTCGTATATTGCATGAATTTCGGCTTCAGGGCTTACACTACTTCGTTTTCCCTCAATTAAGACACAGCCCTTGTCTGAGAACGGGATTCACTTCTTTATCCGAATAGTTAACGATTTACTTGATTGACAACCGAGTTTTCCGCGAACAGGGTCTCCCAACATTTAGGTTTCGAGAGTGAAACTTGAATGGTAAATACGTCAAGCAAGCATTGGATCTGAACCCTTGTCCCAATAAAGTCAGTTCAATAATCAATAACGTTTTCTCGACTCATGGTGGTCCCTGACTAAAAAAAGGTGTCAAAAATCTCATTTCTTTCAGTATAAATGGATCCCTATGCTGGCCTCAGAATCATCCAACCTTTCCACTCTTCTCACGAAGTATCAATTATCTCTTTAATTCGTTTATCTCAAATCGTCTCAATGTCCTCCCCTCATGTAATCCTTCGTCTGCAGCCTTTCATACGTTTTAATACTTACCTTGCCTTTCTTTCCCAGTCAGCGAGCAGCGTTAGCACACAACCAGGATTCGATGTCCCCAGGACGCCCAAAAGAACACCTATGGCCTGCCAATTCTGTCGAGGTGTGTTACTTACATTGTTTAGACTACTTTAAGTACCATGCTAAGGCTTCGAACCAGGGCGTAAGTTAAAGTGCGACGGTGCACGACCATCTTGCGGTAACTGCAACCGCCGCAACTATCCCTGTGTCTATGCTCCTGTGTAAGTCCTCGAGGAACGTCATTTTAGCAATTAGGACTAATACTTATTATCAAGCGCCGGTCAAAAGAGTTAGAGCAGCTAATACCGTTTGAGCGTTGTCGCGACATCTGGACAATTACAGTGAGGTATACTTGTCGGCGGCTAGAATATTCTATGACATGGACGTGCGTAGAGCGCAACCATTTATACTACCTTACCGTATCTGTGATATAATCTATCTATGCTTCTTATTGAACCCCTTATGATCGGCTTTCCGCGAAGCAATGAGAGCCCGGACATAATTCACTGAGTATCCGGGTTTGAGTTAATGGACGCACTCAGTAGTATAAGTGGCGCATTGATTAATAGGTTTGAACGGCCATAGCATTTAACCCGGGCGACGGACAAAGCTCTTGGTTATAGAATTACATGTTCAACGAGTTAGGGTGACAAAGGAGAACTCCGAATCGCTATATCGGACGTAGAACGAGGGACTTGAAAAAACGCGGTAGTATTTCAAGCGAATCAGGAAAATGGAATACCACCTTCTTCGATTTGATTTCTCACTGTCCCTCTGGGGCTGTAACATACCACGCTGCAGCCTCAGCTTTCTTAGCGACAATGAGGGGGATGTAATGTTTTCCAAGGCCGAAATCCAAATAATACTCAGAGCCCCCATGAAGCAGTAACTTTCCATCAGTAGCCCTTAGATGACGGGCGACCGTTATGGTGCTAGTATGCCCCTACTCTATAGACTGTAACTTCGGCTCTGCAAGCTAGTATTCTCCGGAATATTGCAGGGATGAGAGATTCTAATAATATCAAGACGACACATGGCCGAGTTATTCCCCCAAAGTTTTCCGCAAGCAGGTGTCATTCTACAGTCTATCGCTTACGACATACTCTAGTCCATCCGGAAGAATTGGGTGATAAGATAATAAGCTATTGAGCATCTTCCAGGGACTTAAGCATATTGATAGAAGCTATTACCAGAGGTTCCAAAACGGTCATCAAGTACTCGTCATCCACGTTGCATCCATGGCGAGTGAGCTGAAGTCAGGTCCCATTTGTCCCATTTGTCGTCATGGCCATCGTTGGTGATGTGATTAGGCATAGCATCTACAACACAGTCCAATCTCGCGCGTATTTAGAGCACAAAGGCATTAAAGGCCAATTCATGTTGTCGGTCTGTCAAGAAAGTTGTCAATCGCAGAATCAGGTATATAGATGCACAGGTATAGTCACATCCTTTAGATACTGGATAATCCTCAAAGAAACCGGATGACGATTGCCCTGAGTGTTCGGGCAGAACATGGTGGCCTAAGCGTCAATGATTGAATTGGAAGTTCGGATGAGTCCTCGGATGGTTGACCTATCGCTGAAGCGACAGTTCCAGCACATCCAACCGAAGGAACCTAACAGACAGAAGGAGCGTCGCAAGTTAAAAGAGTCAAAAATGGTATCGGCATCATCCGGAATTGCGGGCCGACTATCGCCGTGCAGACGAACAACTGTGACGAACAATCGAACAAACCTAACACGAACGGCCACAGTCATTTGCGCCCAATGTCGAACTTGTATTCGCCCTGTTCATAATCATTATTACTAAATCTCCAGCATATCTCTGTCACTCGAAATATGGACTTGTCCACGTACCGTATTCCAGGATACGATTCCATCTTTTATGTTCCAAATTTCATAACGGTGCGCAAGCCTTCATTCAATTCGACAGATCGTCGAAGAATCGATCCAGTTGCTAATGCATAAAATATAATATATAGGAAGGAGAGGAAGAACATCTCATTCGTAAGGTAATGTAGTTATATCTGAATCCGCCTTTCCTCAAGTGCCAACACTTCCTCTGGAATTCTCCATCTAGATCACGGAATCGCCGCAACAGAAGTGGAAAAGCTTGTCTAACCGAAGGTTTGTTCATCTGGCTTTTCTCTTTGCTGCTAAATAATTTCTTTCTTTAGACTACAGCTATGGGGTTAGTGCAAGTCCTCCGCGTTGGTTGCGCGTGCCATCCTCGAGTTGTCGATTAAACTTGCACCATATATAGGAGGCGACATAACATCAAGAGGTATTCTTTTCGCACAACCAATGCCGTCTTTCATTGACAAATAGTGAGTTTGACCGATGTTATATTAATATGAAACCTTTGTTGAACGCTGCCTCTGGTCGACTACGATGCTTTGATAATTTGAAGCCCGGATATCATTACACGTCTTCGAGCTACTGGAGCCTTCAAATCCTCCCCACATGCGGCGCCGAATCATGTTATTCTTAATGAAGTGAGAATGAGTTTATATCCATCATTTTCCCACTTAATTTTAAATAGTATCTTCCAGGTCAAGGAATCATGGTGTGTATAGAACATTCTCGAGCTTGCTGTTACCTCATTCCTGCTCCAGCCGCATGAAGATGGTCCTAGATATCATCCCGTGGTGGCTACCATATCCCTAGGCGCACATTGCGTGTTGGATTACTATCAATATAACGGACAAAGCGCATTCGAAGGAGAGGGCAGAGCTATTGACACTACCCCGGTCCTGTCTATACTTCTTGAGCGACGAAGCCTTGTGATCTCGACTGGGCCCATGTACACATCTTATCTGCATGGGTATGCTTTTATCTCCTGCTATACTGGCAGAATTAAATATTAGTTTCTCAGAATACAGGAAGCAGAGGAAGACCGTATACACGTCGATCATCAGGCAAATGCCTCAGGTGGCCTCCAGGTGAAGATAGATAATTTGGATTTGCTGAGTGACGAGGAAATCAAAAATGCAATTTACGAAGGACTGCCTCTGAAGCGAGGTATCAGGTATAGCCTAACCTGCCGTGATGTTGGTCGTGTCGCAAATGCCGGCTCAGCGGCCCGCTTGAAGTAGCGGAAGGATCTTAATAGCGAAAGGAACATATATACACTGAACATATACGCATGCATGGCTGAACCGTCCTTCGAAATAGCCCCTGGAATGTTCGAGATTTATTAGGATTGACCAGGTGATAGAAGTGTAGACGTAGTAGTGGTCATAACACTGGTTGAACGTGCCAGAATCCACAGTTGTGACCTAAAAAAAGGCTACACTGGGATCAAGCAGTAAGCCGCAGAACTTCTGGATCTATGACAATCACCGGTCGGATAACATCATGTAGAAGCGGTATAGACTATACCTGACCGCCAGCTTGAATACGTAGTTGTCCATTGACTCATCGAGGCCTCAATCACCGTCGATCCTGACTGTTGGCCGGCGAGTTGACCCACCTGAGACCACTGGGCCACTTCATAAAATCTGTAAGCATTAGATCCATTTTAGGTCCCAAATCCGCCCTCTAGAATATAGCACTTCAGTGCTAAGCGGCTGCCATGAATTCTCAACTTAGCGACGTACTCACGAAGAGGTTAAATATTTGCCGGAGTTGGTGTGTTGAACTACTGATTTCAAAAACCTGCTTGTAGTTCACTTGATCATCAGCAGTTTCCTTGTCTACAATTAGGATTGTAGACCAATGACCAGATCTCTCTGGCTCTTCAAATGAGAACGATGACTGGTCTTACTTCATTATGAAAGGGCGCACCAGCATGGGGGTCGAAAGTGTGACTTACAAGCAGACGCATGTCAATTCCAATAATATGGGACGTCCTTGACAGTCGGTAAGTTTCCACACGGGGTAGGACGTGAAATTCCAGGTGGAAGACAAATTATTTGATTCAATATCCAATGTATGTGTGTGGATCTACAGCACCATAAAACGGAGCGAGTCATTGAATATCCAACATTGGAACAGAATATAGTGACAAAAAAGAAACAGGTTAATCGACGGCTGGAGCTCTAGCTGTCATTATATGTTTCGAAAGTAATATCCGATTAGCCAGTGCCGACAAGTTCGCATCTGCCACGACGACCTCGGGGGCATAGTCGACGTCGAAGACCTGTTTGATAGCAGCGCAGATCCGTTTCGCTTGTTGCTCTGACCAAAAGCTGAAGTCGTCCGGGTCACGGTCCTCAACTTCATGCTCTGGCTCTGGTTCCCGATCTTCGTTTGACAGCGATAAGGAAGCACCGAGAGAAGGTGTGGCCAGCGCCTTGCACGAAATCGGGATAAGCGAGGGATCTGAGTCGAGACAGAGAGGCACTATGTGCATGAGTGATTCCCGGACGGAAGTAAAATCGATTTCCGCAGGCTTGTCAACTGAGCAGAAATACATATCATGTGAGCTTTAGTGTTGCGTGAAAATAAGAATAAACAGACCAAAGATCTCAATGGGGCCGTCCATGCTCATGACATTATATTTTCCATCGTGGTGATAACGGACCTGGAGCACACTGTTACAGGATCCGATTACCTGTAGAAAAGACGGAAATTCCCATACCTCATAGCGCCCGACCAACCAAGGGAGGGTATTTCCCTTGAAAGTAATCGTTCCACTTTCGGAGTCACGATGAGTGCTGTGCGCTCTGCCTAATCCCAAAGGAACATCCCCATCCCACTCCTCGTTATGGACAGGCAGCCACATGCCCATCGAGGATGTCTTCGTGATGAGGTTCGATTTGTTAGCTCCGACCTAGATTTCATAAGCCGGTTGAAAGCAAAGTGTAATAGGTGGTTGCTCACTCTGTATAGCCCGATCCAGTCCTTGCGAGAATGCTTGTGCGGAGCTTGCCATTTGACCGTAATCGGCTCACCAAGGTAGAACGCGAGCCTGCCCGTCGATGAACTGGGAACAATCGACACGCCATACTTTTCTGTGTCGTAAGAGGAAAGGTCGTTGGCGACTCGACTGTCAGAGAGTGCCGAGAGTTCAGCACCGAGAGATCGCGCCTGACGAATGAAAAAATACACACGTGATGACCAATCGCTCTCTGGACTGTTGCAAGAGTACTTTGGTGTCCTGTACCACCTCGGAGATTTTGGGTCGAGCTATGGAAGCAATGAAATTAATGACACATTCACTCACGCTTCAAACTTAGAAGCTGACAGACGTGAGATAGACACTCACACTTAGCCAAGAACTCCTCTAGCGCATCCGCTGTTTCCTCGTACACCTTGTCGAACGTACCCTTGACCTCTTTCGCAACACGCTTAAGCTCGGGGGCATGCCGACCTGCTCTGGACTCAATCATGCGCGCATTCTTGCTCGCAACGTTCTTGATGACCTTAACGAAGCCAGCGTCTTTGCGAAGGGAATCGCCGTAAAGTTTACGCATGTGTGGGCTAGGTGTGCAGAGATCAGTTACCGGGAGATTGCACAACATGCATGAGTCATACTTTTCGACACTGGTGAGGAACCACCAGTTGGCCAGGTGCCGTATGACAGCCAGGGAGAATACTAGCTTGCTGCCACTAATCAGGGCAAGGCCGAACCAGGCAGCACCTCCCATAGCCTCCGGATTGTTCAAGTACCTATTCAGTACGCGATGGGGTAAGGGCAAGTTCCGGTCAAGAGAAGACGTTATCACTAACCGATAGATGCCAGTGTATTCCAACTGAGCAGGGAACTCCTCCATAAAGAAATCTCCGAAGAACCAGCCTATTGATTCAGTTGATAAATTCACGAGCCAATGACAATAAGGGCAGGTGTCGCATACCAAATACACCGAGCACTTCGTATGACTCCATTGTTGCCCAAACATGGAGCCCAATGAGAATCTGTAAGACACCCGTGAGATTGAAGCAGATTGGTATAGGTGTCAAACATACTGCGCCAATCGTATGGCGGAGCAGCTCATCTCCGACCATCCAATCCCGAGGCATCAAGTATGTCTTCCATGCAACCCCGATACAGGACACTGGTGTCATGATTAGCTATCAACCACCCCAAGGGGAAGAAGGATGCCTACCAAAGGTCATGCACATGCTCAGATTGTAGATAGCTTTCCAGTTGTTGAATGCCTCCACAATAGCCCCCTTCCCGCCGTCGTTCGGCGAGTAGTAGTAGTGCTTGAGGTAATGTCCGACTAGGAATTTGTTCTCACTCTGCGCGCGCAGGAGGAGACCCAATCCCACGTAATGAATGAGGCACCATGCGAGCGCATGTACGAAATATAAGACGAGCTGTCCCTTATGAGAGAGGGTCGGAAGCAGTGCGAAGCAGAGGCCGTAGAAGATGATAAGCACGAGCATGGCATCGACGGCTCTGCAGAAAATTAGATCAGCCACGAATAACAGAAGCTGCACAGAAGTATGATCGCACCTAAGTAGATCCACGTGGTGTAAGACTATAGCGTCGCGTCTGAAATACTTGTTCAGCAGATCATGCTGCGAGATTGTCTTCCTCTCCGACCGTCCAACACTGTACGCCGGCTCTCCGTTCGAGCTGGCGTTCGAGGGCCGCGCCTGGTGCCGCGAGTACTTGGCGCCCGACAGCTTCTTGCTCGCCACAATCGGAACCTCCTCAGCCTCGGTCTCGAGCTCCGTTTCAGTGGCCGTGTCACCTTCGGTGGCAGAAGGTGTAGGCAGGTCAGCCAGATCCTGAGCAGGCTCGGCGGGGGTGGTGGTGGACGAGGGCATGGTGCTGGAGCTCACCGTAGCATTGGAGGTCTGCTTACTTGTTGGGAAGAGGGGAGTGCGCTTGGAAATAGCCTTGCGCTTGCCGTACATGCGCTCGATGTCTGTTATGTATTTGGTGAGATATAACAACAAGAAAAGACAAGCCACAACTGACGAGGATTCTCGAAGAACACGAGGAACGCGAACTGGGCTGCATGGGCTGCAAGACTAGCAAACAGGACGGCGTAACTGCCAACGATGAGTGACAACCCATAGTACCCAGCATATCCTGAACATAGATGAGATCCAGCCGATGATATGACAGCAAAGCAATACTCACCAACTGAGTACATCGGATGTGGGGCCAGCTCGAACACGCCATCAAAGACGAGATTCCCGCGCTGGAAGAACACATCACCCCAGTACCAACCATAGTCCTTCACGACATTATGCGCCTCCATCTTTACCCAAAGGTTGAAGCCAATAAGGGCGATACCGCCGAGCCACCTGTGAGTGCAGATCATGTTAGATTGGGACAATCTCAGATGCTAAATTTAGACTTCACGAGCCAAGGCCTGTGATTTCTCATATATGATGCAGTAGTACTCGTTTAAAGCCATAGCTATAAGTAACCTCTGATCGTCGAACGACTGTTGGAGACGGATGCCCCGTTCAGTGAAATGGGTTGGAAGAGACTAACCTGATGGCGTGAAGGGCGATAGAAAGGTTTTCGGGCACGCGGAAGCACGAGAAGGCAAAGAGGGTGTAGGACAGAAAATCGCTGTTGTTGGTTACATTTAGTGAGCACAGAATAAACGAAGAGCTGAGCAGACGCGTACTTAATCAGGATCACATCAACAAGCTGACGAAAAAGCAGCCACGTGTTGTACTCGAGGGGGAGATCCTATAGATAGCCATGAGCAAACTGAAAGCACAATTATGACGGGCACAACATCGAACGAATAGTCCTTCCCCATCTTGTCCGCAAGTTCCTTCCTAATCCAGTTTCGAACGGCAGGGCGACGGTCGGCGTCGAGCCATCCAAGCCTCTGGACCTCGCGCACGATCCACTTCTTCTTGCTTTGTTTGGTAAGAACCCAACCGAGTCCAGCATCATAGGCCGTGCGCCAGAACGCGAAATACACAAAAAAGAAAACCTGGGAAACACCACGGGGTAGGACGAAAAACAGGAAGACCTGCAGACCCAGCAGACCCAGATTCAGGAGATCCAGATGGCTCTTAGGGTATCCGGGGTGGAATAGGGTCGTCAACACGTCATGTGTAGTCGGAACGCGGAAAACTGGGAGATCAGGCGTCAACACGATGAGAAGATCAGCCAGAAAACGAAAGGAGACATACCCTCGCCGCCTGGGGTCTTTCCCCACACGACTTCCTCCCGTCTGGGAGGAGTTTCTGCCCTCGTGTCATCTGGATCAACCGATGTGGCCGGTTCATTCGTTTTTTCGGTCGCTTTGCGCTGCCTTAAGAAAGTCGGAGAGCTCTCCATCGCTGTCGTTCAGAACAAGTTGTAGACGTGGCTTGTAGGAGCCCTCGTGTGCCGAAATAATTTATCGAGCAATCCCTGAGCTTCCAGAATTTCGAAAACACGCGCTTCTTGCAAGCGCAAAGCTGTTGGCAAACATGCGTCAATACTCACTTAGGCCCGTCGGAGAGTACGGACCGCACAACCTCCATGATTTCGCCCCTGTCGATGGTGCTTTTTGCTAAGGATTTCCTCCAGGAGGACGGAAAGCTGCGTTGATACTGTCGATGCGAGAATGGAACACGGAGGTGGGTGTAGTAGAAGAAGTGATCGAACTTATGACGACCGGCGATAGTGGCAAAATATAGACTGCCTCCTACTGGGCGTCCGTAAGCACGTTGGTACAGCATATCGGACCGGCCCTAAACCCCGACGCATAAATTTTGCGATTTGCACCAACGATTCGTTTCACTTTCTCTTCCCTCAACCAGCAGGTTTAAAATGACATTCCCAGCTACACTTATCCGTCTCGGACACGCGTCAGTTCCAGTCAGATTTTCGGTCGATTTTACGGGCCCTCTCTCTCTCTCCGTAGCGTTTCAGGACCCCTCTTTATTATACGCTCCGGATTCGGATGTCCACCGGTTCCAGAGCTGCTAATCCGAGGGAAAAGTCAAACGGGCATTTATTTCGGCCGGTTCCTTGATTTGCTAGGGATTGACCTTACGAGATGTCCTAAATTTTTTTTCACCTTCCTGTCTCGTAGTGAATCGTGAATCTTAATTGTTGCATTCCCCCTCATGTTTTGAAGCCTCCGATAACGGGGAGCAGAGTCATATTCAATAGTAGGATACATTACTGCGAATGTTGGATATGTGCATGTACGCACTGCATGTTGAATACATTATTACAAGAACAACAGGGCCTCCGATCCAGTCCAGTGACGTCCAACCAGCAAAAAGAAAATGATATCCACATTAAAAAAACCCCGACGGGATTAAAGAGTCAGCGAGTCGGTGTGGCTCTTCTCGCTGCCCTCCTCACCTGGGATTTCGTCCAGCTGTAAGAAAACACCATGAGTACGATGAAAGAAAAATGACCACAAACACACACCTTGTCAAGGTCAACAAGACACTCCCCAATAATCTTCACCGCCTTCTTCAGATCCTTCTCCTCAATAACCAGCGGGGGCGCAAACCGAATGCTACCAAAAAGAATCCCATCGCATCAGTCTCTATGGTGCACCATACCCAACAATAAACACGCACATGTTGACGTGGGTCGGCTTCGCCAGCACCCCACGGCTCTTCAACAACAAGCAGAACTGCCACGCCGTACGACCCTTGACGCTCTTCTTCTCGTCCATCACCACCGCATTGAGCAGTCCGCGCCCGCGCACGGTTGCGACGAGGGGTGAGTTCAGGTCCCGCACGGCTTGCCGGAAGTACTCCCCGAGCCGCATGGCGCGGTCGGCGAGCTTCTCATCGACGAGCACATTGAGCGCGGTCATGGCCACTGCACATCCGAGGGGATTGCTGGAGAAAACAAAAAATAAATGTTAGAACGACTTTCTGGGAAGAGGAAGGAGGCACCCACCCGCCGTATGTGCTCCCATGCTCGCCCGGCTTGATGCAGAGCATTACGTCGCGGTCAGCAAGGACTGCCGATACGGGGTACACTATTTCTCACTTATCAGCTTCGTTATCTCTCCAAACCCATTAGCGGGCTCACCTCCACCAGAAAGCGCCTTCCCGAGGAGCACCATGTCCGGGCGGATATTGTCGTACTCCGATGCGAGCATCTTGCCTGTCCGGCACAGGCCCTGTACCGGCAAAAACGAAAGGAGGCATCAGAACCCACGGTCAGAGCGTAGGGACTATGATCGAGGGGAGGCTTACCGTCTGGATCTCGTCGCAGATGAGCAAGACATTGTGCTTCTTGCACAGCGCGTGCACCTTGGAGAGGTAGCCGTCCACCGGGACCACAATTCTACCATAGAGAAAAGCACCAGGTAAATGAGGGACCACATGTTGTCACTTGCAAGAAGTACGCACCCTGCTTCGCCCTGAATAGGCTCAACGAGGAATGCAGCTACCTTATCGCCGTGCAGCTCCAGCGCTCGCTCCAAATCCTCATACACCCCATACCGAATAACTTTTTCCTCGCCCCCATCCACGAACGTCGGGCCCACACCCTCCAAATATGGCCCAAAGCCCCCGCGGCTCTCCGGATCCGTGCTCATACTGCCCATGCCCAATCAGCCTTGACCACCAAATACACAGTACGAAAGCCACCCACCTAATAATCCCCAAAGTCCGCCCATGGAAATTCCCCTCCGCGCTCAACACCACCGCCTTCCCCTCGCGCACGCCCTTCCTCATGTACGCCCACTTCCGTGCAAGCTTCACGGCCGTCTCGACGGCCTCCGCACCGGTGTTCATCGGCAGGACCATGTCATACCCAAACATCTCTGTCACCTGCTGCGCGAAGCGCCCGAAGACGCTGTTGTAGAAAGCGCGCGAGGAGAGGGTGAGCTTCTGCGCCTGCTCGACAAGGGTCGCGACGATGCGCGGGTGGCAGTGGCCTTGGTTCACAGCACTGTGGGATGGGAGGTGCTCAAAATGCGATTGGCTGGATTAACTTGGATGTGAGAACGTACGAGTAGGCAGAGAGCATGTCAATGTATTCGCGGCCCTCGGGGTCCCATACTCTGTGAACAGAAGACGATTAGCATGCGGATCCTTCGCTCAGTGCACACGGAGAAGATCTAACGATAGAGCCCTCGTTTAGCGAGCTGGCAGCCATAACGTCTACACTGATGATCTCTGGCTACGTCACTGCAACCCGATAGGCTCTGGATACTCAAAATATCTTTGGAAGCGCTTCGGTGCTTATGTTGCTGATAAACCGTATGTCTGGCGCCCGGGCGCCTTACTCGGAGCTCGCGTCAGATGCGAGACTTTCGGAACGAAACCGAGGCGCATGAGAGCGTACACTCGGGACCAAGATATTCTCTCCAACCAGAAGCAACGAAGCCAGAAGACCAACAGCGAAAAGTACTCACTTCGCGCCCTTCGCGGAGTCGAAAACCACAGGGAGTGGGTGGTAACTAGTAGCGTAAACAGCGCAGCATTGGTTAGTGATAGTTATAAACGGCGGAGGATGCAGAGGAAAGGAAGAACGTGCTGATCTATCCCAGGTCACTCCTCCCAACACCACAACTTGAGTCCTGCAGCTTAGCCTCTACTTGAACCCCTAAGGACGGACAATGTCGACGACCAGGCGGTATTCATAGGCGAGCGACTATGCAACTGTATTCACAAGGGGTAATTGGACGATGTCGACGTCGACAAGAACCCCAGGAAGAAGCGAGAGTGTGGATACTCACTTGTGTGCGCCGTACTGGTGCTCCATCTGAATAACGTCCGCGGACGTTAAGTGCGGGGCAGCCTTCCCCGCCTTGGAGACCTGATGGGACCCATTAGTCGTGTGCCCATTGGTGGCAAGTCCGTTGCGTGCAGTAGCGGTCGGGGCCATGGTTGTAATAGTATAGAATGTGTGGGATATTGGTGATGATGGTGGTTATCTTCTGAACGGCAATGACACGACCGACCCCAGCTCGAGTCCGCACCGGCTAATTACAGATTCAGGGTAATTAGTTCCGCCCGTCGTTTCAATCGGGATTACCACTCCTCTCTGGCTCCGTCCGACTCCCAGTCCCGTTCTCTACGTCACCAGTGAACTACAAAATTGCTACAAAATTCTTCCCGATTCTCATGACATTCTGGAGTTACTGTAAAAATTCGAAGAACTGTATTGCGCGAGATTCACCAGACCATAACAGGCCACCGTGGAAGATGGTGGCACCCACCTCTCACGGCGATCACACTGACGCGCAACGTGTACCCCCAGGAGAGTCTAGTGAGTCCGTTATCAAGGTAGAATTGTCCTGGTCATACATAGTATCCAACCATGTGGTATACGCACAAAAGCGTCTAGGTGAAAGCAACATGACAAATGATACAACACCCATGGGTGTAAGAAAGCCTCTGGCGGGCAATGAGGCTGCTATCGCAACTCTGCAGGCCAGTCAACTCGTCTTCTCCAGCGACCCTGCTCGTCGAACCGCGGGTTGATAGGGTACGTTAGCCCGTCGCTCATGCTTCGTCCAATGGGCACTAGAGAGGGAAGGAAGGAATCAGAAGACGGTCCTCAGCATCGAATGGGGAACGAAAAATATATTCTAGAAAATGACCCAAAGATTCAATGCAGCATGCAGCAGCACTGACGTCTCTACACAGATATATAGGCCCTCACATCAGGCAGCGCCGCAGATCCAAGCGAGAGAATGACGGTATGTCCACCGTTCTTCACCCCAACTTTCTGGGGTGAACAGAGACCATTGCCGTCAGATAAGCATCGTATAATCCATCCCTAACAGCCCCATTGAATACTGGCTCAGAGCCACGGGAAGGGTAAAGAAACCTAGGCAGAATCCAAGACTATCCGCTCATCTCGCAGTCTTCGAAGTCTAAACCTCGTCTGGAGCCCTCTCCGCAGAGTAAAGGAAGTTCCACGAATAGATCAAGGGGAAGTGAGAGCTCGGGAGGATAGGCCCGAAATGCTATCGAGCAGCTGTTAGCTGCCTCCAGCTGCCAGTGCCGTACAGCCTAAAAAAGAAAAAGAAAAGTAGCATCTAAAATCCGCGGCTGCCTTCTCCCGCGCGTAGACGCCAGGTGGCCCTCTTGAGGGAGAAGGCGGAGAAGAAAGATAGGGCGCATAAGCTTAGAATAGCCCAGCTCAGATGCTGCTTCTCCCACAGTAGAAGTGGAGATGAGAGGGAATAGAACGAGCAGATAGCAAAAGGAAAGAAAGGAAAGAAAAGCAAAGAGACTGAAAGAGTGAAGACCAAGTAACGCAAGAAAGGAAGAACTTACAGAACCAGCCCCACTTATTCGTACCCATCACATCGACCCAGCACTTCGATCCACTCCCTAACCACCAAATGTTGCCCTCCGTGTTGAGGGCACCCCATTCGGTGTCCCATTCCTGCCGAACTTGCCGCTTTGCCCTAGGAGATTACGGCGCGAGATTAGATGAAGATGACAGATGATCAAAGGTGTTAACAAAAGAAGAAAGAAAGCAAGAAAGGAAAAAGGTAAAGTGGCAGTATGCTGAGAGCTCCTGCCACTGCTCGAAAGTCGGCAAGCGATAGGGAAGCATAGCGAATTGAAGGATAACGAAACGACAGCGAGAAATATGAACGGGGATCAAATGAATGAATGAAAGATGCGAGTTAAAGTGAAGCAGTAGAATGAAAAGGAAGTTAAAGTAACTGCGAGCGAAATGAATTGTCGAGAGAAACAAAGAAACGAAAGCAAAAATGACCAGTCTGCCCACCGGTCAGCTGACGGTGATGACGAAATGTACGCAAAAAGGCACACAAAAACAAAATTAAACAACGAAAAATTAAAATTAAAAATGGACCGGCGGAAATGAGCAACGGAGACACAAGGCGATCGTGTAAGCCCTCCGTCCGTCAAGGATGGAGATCAATCCGTCAAAAGGCAAGTGGCGGTACATTCATCGCGAGCAGCACCAAAATGAGAAGCCATCGTCGAAAAAATGATCCACTCTACGCCGTTCCGAAAATGCCGGGCTAGCAGGATCGAGCAAGTACAACACCAAGCCTGCTGGGCGACGCCCATGACACAGGAATGGAAAGCAAAGATCCTGAAACGCCGAGCGAAGGCACTGTGCGGGGAAGGATGATACCACGAAAAATAGAACAAACGCTCGCTTGCGCGGCTAATAAATGAATGAACGAACGAATCGAATCGAATCGAATCGGCGACCAGAAAAGGAGAGCAGCTCAATAGTCTTTCCCTGGGGCATTGTCCAGCCCAGTAAAACGGAAGTGAAAGATAAGATGGACGCCCACTCCCATAGTGTGCATCGTTATCGAATCAATGAATGAAAAACAGCCACCGAAAAGGAGAAATTTAATTGCAGAAACATGAGAGATAGCAAGAAGATAAGATAGCATTCGCTCGTGCTATGTGTTCCGGCATCGAGTGAATGAATGAAAACAGCCACCACAAGGAGAAAAATTTAATAACATCGGTCCTTCCTAGCCCCGAATATTTCATGAATGAACGAACTATGAAAAGCAAAATAGAGATGCAAGTCACATACATGTCTAATGACATGGGGTACACCGTCATCGAAAAAATGAATGAAAACAGCAACCAGAAAAGGGAGGATATGAATAGTCATCACCCTGCCTCCAACAAAAAATTGAGATGAGACGAAGATAAGACACACCATCAGACCACGCAAGGGGCATGGTCGTTGACTGAATGAATGACAAAGGGATGAATGAAAACAGTCACCAAAAAGGCGATGAAATTAATAATCACCGTCCGCCCTTCGAGGACATGGACAACGAATAATGGAGATACGAGCAGACAAGATCCCTCGCACCGACATCGAGCGATGAATGTATAAACGAAGAATAAATTTCCCCTGTCCAGCCCGAAATTTCACGGACGTAAATGAAGTAAGCACGAAGATAATGCACCCACACGTGTGGGGTGCATTTCTATCGAATGACAGAATGAATGACTGGCGGAGAACAGCACCAAAAGACAGGAGGGGAATGAGTAGATCTCTCCACTCAGCCCCGAATCTTCAAGGACATGAGCAAACCATGAAAAGAACGAAGGAAATGCACGATATAGCAAATAAGATAATGGAGTCCACTGAATAAATGGATGAAAGCAGCCACCCAAAAAGGAGGGGATTGGTAATCATATCTCCCTGTCCCAGAAAACAAAAAATGGAGATGGCAAGCAGATAAGATGGGTTCCCGCCCGTAGAACGCGCATCGTCAAACGACTGAAGGGTCAAACGGCTCTCTCACCCAGCCATGAACGAACAAAGGAAGGAAGATCGAAAACAAGACACATGCCCACCAGGAGAAATGCAGCATCGTCGAATAAACAAAACAAACAGCAACCAAAAAAGAAAGAAAGAAAGAAGTCCAGTAAGGAATCAACGTCCCTCTCTGAAAAAATTTGAACACCCCACAAGAAGCCCAGACACCTCGAAAAGCCGAAAGAAAAACAGAACCTAGAAACAAACCAAAATAAAATAAAATAAACTAATCACTCACCCGAACTCCCACCACTGATATATCCCCCTGAGCGCATCCGCTTCACGGTCCTTCATCCCACGCACCTGCATGCTCTCCACCGTGCTCTGGTTGAGCCAGATCTGCCGCACGTGCGAGATGGTGAGGGTCGTGGTAAAGAGGCCGAAGACGGCCGATCTATGCGAAGGGGGCGTTAGCTTTAGGTCTGGGTCTGCAAATGCAAAGGAGATGGGGAAACAAGGGAGAAGAAGGAAGGAGGAGTGGGAAGGTTCGTAGAAAAGTGGTCACTCACAGCGCGATAATGACGACCTTCTGCGGGTCGATATTCCCCCCGAACGTGTTGTTCGCGCGCACGGTGTACGCGACGAGCGTGGAGAAGGTGTACAGCGTGAATATCGCTGCTGCTTGACAGAAGTTCAAGAAAAACTGTCATAGAAGGGGGATGTGAGCACCTGAAAGGGGAGGGGAGGAGGCGGAGGATGCACCTTCTGGTTCCGCGCGCCGACGCACTGGCCTATCCCTGCAGATCCGTAAACAGCTACATGAGTCCACTAGGACCACCGGGCGTAAGGGAGGAAACAAAGGACGTACAAGGACAATGATGATCGTACTTCAACACGCACTGTACCCGTCATCAGCATCATCCTCACCCTGAAGAACAAAAACTCAACTCACCGTCCCACAAATGCGACAATGATGTGCTCTATACGGTTTCACAATCTCGTCCCTAGAACAGTACAAATGCGCAGGGATGAGCACGGGCGCCGTTGGTGGACGACGAAATACCGGTGCGCGCGCCCTATCCTTCCCCTCACGCGATGCCAAGCTGCTCCCATTAGCCGGGGGCGCATCCACCTTCGATGGCGAAAGCGTAGGCTTCGGCAGCGCATCCAATACGCCCGCATTCACATCCTCCCCCTCCCCTCCCCTCCCCTCCGAACCCTTCAAGGGCCTAAGCACATCCGCAGCCGAGCGCATTTCGCCCCTCTCAAATCGATAATCCTTCCCGGGAACAGGCGGGGACATAGGCATGTCCTCGTATGACGGGCCCCCGATGCTGTCGGTGCGCGCGAGGGCGAGGGGGTCGTGGCTTACCTGCGAGGGCTGGGTGCAGTGCGAGCGGGCGTCGGGATGCGTAATGGACGTGTCGGGGTGCGTTTGCGTGGTGGAGGTCCATGAGATGCCGCGCTGAGGGAGGGAGATGAGGGGTTGGGGGGTTTTAGCTACGTGCTAAGTGAGGCGAGAGGGTCAGTATTGTGTAGGAATGTTGGGTATAGAACAGATCGGCTTCGTGGTGGCCCTTGACGGAGGTCGCGTAATCGTCCGAACCCGCTTTCTAATTCTTATACTTGCGCCCAAGGCATATACGTAGCCAGAAAACAGAGCAGACTTACAGCTCTAGCGAATCCAGGACCCGTCAGAACAATCTGAAGCCCAGTCAATTTACGTTAGTTTATATGTTCTCAGCACAGAGTGTAAGGTAAATTCGCCTTCTCATACGCCCATAGCATCCATAAAAGGAGGATCGTGAATATAGTTAAGAGTGCAACTATTGGAGGAGAAATTAGTCGTTAGGCATTATGAAGGAAGTTGAAGGGTCAATGAGAGCGTAGGAAAAGCGTGTGTGTGCAGTTAGCGATGCCTGTTTTACACGTTTAGAACGCATTCCAAAACCAAGATCTTGAACGACATAAAAAAGCATCCAGCACGCTTCTCCTGCTCGAGACACTGAGTACCGAACCCATAAAGTCATCACTCACCCCCTGCGCCTCTCCCTGCGCCCGCATCGCTTTCTCTCCGTATCATCGGCACACACAGCCGGCCGATATACACATATGCAGTGTAGATCATGATCCCGAGCGTCAAGGCGACCATGAGCTTTTGCACGATCCATGGCTGGGGTTTCGTCCTGTTCGCGCGTTTTTCATGGGCTTTATTTGCTGCTTCCTCGATGACGCCGCAGCAGGTGCGTTCTTGATGTTTGGGTGTAGATGTGAGTCCGGAGGATATCATTTGACAGAGGAGATCCGAGAAGGAGGCTGCTGCCGCACAGAGGAGGAGGAGGAGGAGGAGGGGAAGAGAGGCTGTGAGTGAGTCGTGACGCGCTAGGAACTTTGTTCGAGGGGCAGAAGGACCTGGTTGGGGTGACGTCAGGCACAGCCATAATTAATTTTCAATTTTCAAAATTCCTTTTTCACACACGCCAAATTCAACGCCAGTTCAAGGTGCTCAATTACGCGGCTCATGAGCTCAAATTGAAATACACACGCGTACGCGACGATTCCTTCTCTCTTTTTTCAAATACATAGTACATGCGTCATTGCTACTTCATCTTGCTCTCCCGATTAATTCTCTGATACCCTGATAACAACCTTCCCTACATGAGTCTGAGATTCGAGATGCGCATACGCCTGTACTGCCTGATCGAACGGGAAAACCTTGTCAACGACGGGCTTCGTTGTCTCCGGGTTGGCAGAGATCATCCGGTTCATATCAGTGAATCTACACCGGCGACGATGTCAGAATGAGCCGTGTTGAGGTTGAATTACAACTTACTGAGCAACAGAACCAATGTAAATGCCGCGCAGAAGGATGGCCTTGCTGAAGGTCTGCATAACGATATTTGCGTCGCCACTGTCCTAAGAATCAAATCAGCACCAAACCATCAAGTAACCGGTAGAGCCGCTCTCACCTTCGACACAAAGCCGATGATAGGAAGCGACCCTCCAACTCGAGTAGAATTGATTGACCGAGGGAGAGTTCCCTGCCCTCCAACCTCAATTACATGGTCTACGCCTGCTCCATGCGTCTAGGAACCTATTTAAGCACGGGTAACGGAACCATAAACAACATAACCACTCACGATCTTGAGGACCTCATCGTCCCACTGGGGGGTTTTCCGGTAATTGATGCAATACTTAGCACCCAGTTTTGCGGCAATCTTGAGCTTTTCATCTGAGGAAGAAGTCGCAATGACGGTAGCGCCTGCGGTAACTGCGAATTGCAGCGCAAAGCTAAGAGTAGGTAAGCGTCAGAAGGTGGATAGAACGAACACATAGATAGAGTAAAGCGGCATGTACATGGAAACACCTCCAGTGCCGAGCACGAGCACAGAATCCCCTGCTTTTATCGGGACGGGTCCGTGGAGGGCGTTATACGCCGTTAACGCAGCGCATCTGACTACCCATCAACTTCAAGTTATAAAAATCTAAAGAGGGAACCTACGGTAAAGTCGACGCTTCCTCATACGAAAGATGCGCAGGGATCGAAACAAGAGACTAAATAGAGTCTCTCAGCCATGAAATCATATCAAAAATGATCGGGCATACGTGAGCGGGGAACGTCCTGAACTCAGTCAGCACGCCAGGGGCCTGGCCTCCGAGCGATGTGTTGATGATTTTGGGGTTAGTGTCGCCATAAATGTGGTCTGTCGAGAAGTTGGCGCACACTCGGTCGCCGACCTTCCACTCGGCGACGTCTTCGCCAACTGCAACGACTTCTCCAGCCATATCCGAGCACGGAACAAGATCAGTCTCTGCTCTGTCATACAATTTCAGTCTTTCGAACATGCAAATGGCGTTGTTGAACGCTTGCGTACCCTACGGGATAGCTTCGGTTGGAGATAGCTAGGTCGCGGTACTACAACAGCGTATCAGCGAACTGCTTGATTCGCGCAGAGAGCGGTAGGGACATACTTGTAGAGATACTGCGCGGACTCTGACTAGGACCTCACTAGCGCGTGGCTTCCCGACTTTCTTTTCTCTCGTTGTGAGATTCTTGTACGAACCAAGCTGGATACGGAGATGTTTAGAGCTCGGTACATGAAGCTATCCAAACCAATAGACACACCTTAGGGTAGTAATATTCGCGGGCTGTAGACGGGATTGACATGATGATTATTATTTAGAGGGGAAAGGGAAGGGGTGCAGAGCGACACGGTACACTGCCTGTTAACTTATATGTCGAAGCTCCAGATCGACCCTTCAGACGAAAGGAGGCAATTCCGTAGATTTGTCAGTTATGATCCAATGAATAACGCAATGGGCTCACACAGGAAGACTGAGGAAGTGGCACATCCTTCACGAAGTTTCTGATCAACCCTCACCCTGTGGTTCCAGGAAAAAATAGCTCAGGCTCTGTAGATTTGTAAGCTATAACCCAACTACCAACACTATAAGCTCACAGGAAGTGGCACATCCCTGGCATTTCTGGCCAATACTCCAAACACACTGTATTTATAAGCTTTAGGAAAAGAAAGGCCAGGCCATTCTGTGGAAAGTTCGTCAGTTATGATCCCACGAATAACGTCAGAGACTCACAGGAAGCAGCATACCCTTTATAGCTTGCGACGCACAGCGCGTCTGCAGTTATTCCACGAAGTTCAATTTGACGGGGTACAGTCAGTGGTTGGTGACACTGTCCAAGTCGACGATCAACTACTCTAGGACGATATTAGCCTACTGACGTCAGAGCTCAGGCACAGCCATAATTAAATTCTAATTTTCAAAATTGCCATTTTTCACACACGCGCGCGCGCTAAATTACGCGAATATTCCCTTTAACCTCCTCCTCATCGTCACCAACGACCGCGACGACCAAAATGTAATCCCGTCCGAAAATTACAACATCCGCTTCTCCATCTGCCCACCCACTTCAGAGCTGCTCACACTAATCGAAGCCCTCGGCAATACGCTACTCCAGGTGTTGCGCCTGAAATGCGCGTACCTCTATATTGATACCCTGTGAGTCGCACAGGACGGCGAAGAGTGTATGCGCATAAAACTGAAGTACGCGGATGGGTTTTGTTACTTTTCTCTGGTCTGAGACTCGAGTGGTAGGAACGCGGCGAGGATTCTAGCAGCTTTGACCCTGCGGCTGTCTGTTCTGAAGGAGTCACCATTCTTGCCTTCGCTGCTCTGTGAATAAAATACCCTCGCATAAGGGCAATTTCTTGATCTGAAACTATACCGCCACGAATGCTGCTATAGCGAGTCCGCAGGATAGGATCGGCAGACCGCCAGACGAATATCGATCCCCTGCAGTTACACATCATTCAAAGCCAACCGAGTTCTTAAACGAATATACTTCCTCAACTAGGTCCATGCAGCTACTAGGCCCATTTCGGTCACTACGTCCTGTACTTCGTCTAGCTGATATCCGGCGGTCGAAACATCCCAATCCACGATCAGTCAAAACCCCATCTGCAGACATCTGGAGTCTAGACCCATCATGCGCAGCAGCATTTGACACCCGCATAATCATTATTCCCCCAAATCACGAACTACGAACCATGCCCAGCTGTGCGGAACTCCTATGTGCATGAACTGACAACGTTACACCGCCAACTGTGCCTTCCATACCACTCCACTGCGGATCAGCTGAGCTTCCAATGTGTGTATCTCGGCGATCTATCCAGTATCCTGCACTATAGCGCTGTAAGGACGCGAAGCCCGTGGCGTCATAGGGAAACCAAGTCCGCCCTTCCCCGTACCGCACCTCACTGCAGAGCGCGCAACGAGCCAGTTCACAGCGACATTCCGAATCCAAGCACTCAGCGTACTTACGTCCGAGCTCTTCCCTGATCAGCCGAATGAATATTCAGAGCCAAGCGTACCAACTGCAGCGCCAACACAGCGGCTCCGTACTCTTGGTCGCCGCGAAACAGGGCTACACAACGCGTTCACCGCCTTCTACTCTCTCGTAACGCCAAGTGCCTTCTTAATCATCCTCACTAGGCCCTGGGTGTCCTGAGTATCCACGGATTACGAAGCGCGCCGGCGAGAAGAGACGAACGATGCCGTTATGTATTTACATCCATTCGAAAAAATCCCCGCTTGACTTGCACGTTCGCGCCGTGGGGTGATACGGACAAGATGAGAAGCGGGTGTGAAGGTGTGAGAGCCGAGTAAAAAGTTATTTTAAATAATAGGACATACACTACATATCTATCCTCCCCCACGTATGTAATAAGCAAGGCATTTGATGCCAGTCCCATGTGTACAAGTAATTTTATCAGAAAAAAAAAACCCTGGGTCGTAAGCGTTCATGCGTGTACGTTATCAAGAAAGATGTCTCTAGGCGATGATCAATAAGGGGAAGAAAGCATTCATCGGGAGGGAAAGGCGTAAATAAAGGCGTGAATAGTCGTCGAAAGGGAAGGGGGGGCGTGTCGAAGGAATTAGGAAGGTATGCCCTAAATCCAGAAAGAAAAGAAACCGAAGAAAGGACGTTCGTTCATAATAATAAAAACGAGGAAAATCGTTAACCGTTAAATCGTGTACGTGAAAGTTCCATAAAAAATCCGTGAAAATAGAAAATAAAACCGAAGATAGGTGAGAGAGAAAAAAAAAATCATAGCGAGGGGATGTCGCAGCGGGTACGAGGGATGCGCCCAGGAAAGCAGGGGTTTCCCAGCGGATCATAAGTGGGCCATAGCGTCGGTCGCGGCGGTTTCAACGTCGCAGATCCGAAGAAAGCGCCCGGGCGCACTTTGCGCAGTGCAGCGGGTGCAATGTAGACCCTCACAACGGGTGCACTAAAGGCCCTCGGAGCGGGTACAATGCCGGCCCTCGTAACGGGTGCAATGGTATAAGGCCCCCGGAGCGGGTGCGAAGACGCAACCCTACCGCCCTCAATCGATGACTTGGAGGCGGGAAGGATGTTCGCTCATATACCCACCGGCGTCCTGCTCTTCGGCTCACTCTGCCCCGCCACCCCTACCGGTGACGGCGGCCCACTCTGCCCCAACCCTACAGGGCTCGGCACCCTCTGCGCCCCCTCCACCGTCTCCGTACTCCCCGCACTTCCCGTCGTGGCGGTAAAATACGACGCCCCCGTGCTCCTGCTCCCCGAGGTAGAGGAGTGCTCTTCCCCCCCTCCCCTTGTGGCACCCAAGAGTTCCCCGACTTCCGACGTGCCCCTTTCACCCCCACTACCATTCCCAATACCCACAATCGCTCCTGCCCGCGCGGTGAGACTATTCGCCCGACTCGGTGGCTCGCTCCCCGTGCCCGTCCACGATAGCAGGGTGTTCCGCGTCGGGGGCCGGCTGCCCACCAGACTGCCCCTGCCCCCTGCCCCCCATGCGCCCTCAGAGTAGAGGCTCCCTGCGCCAATGCTCGACGTGACCTCGCGCGACCCCATCGACTCGATGGTGGGCATGCGCCGGATGATCCCGTTCAGGACGCGCACATGCTCCTCGGGGGGGTAGGGTAGGCCAAATTCGTTGTACCCCAGTACTGGGGCGGGCGGGTGGTAGGCATATTCTCCTTCTTCGTCCTGGTCGTCTTCGTCTGAGTCGGATGGGTAGGAGAAGGGGTAGGGATGGGAGGAGGAAGGGTCGTGAGGGTAGGAGGAGGGATGGGAAGAATGTTCGAGGTGGTCGGGGTGGAAAGGCGGATCGCCGGTATGCCCAGACGTACTGTCCTCAGACTGCGCAAACTCAAGCGCCTCCTCCGTCTCCCTCGCAATCTGGGTCACAATCGACCTGAACCGATCGACGAAGCCTGTGAGCTCATCCCCCGCAGGGGGCACATCCTCCACTGGCTCTAGCTGGGGTGCCCACGTCTTCTCCGTCTCCTCCTCCTCCTCCCCGCCCGCCGAAAACGACCGCGTCAGCCTCGAATGGTTATTCGACGTCGACGCCGACTGCGAGTGCTTTCCCGTCGACGTGAGCGTGGTCTCTGAAGCATGGTGCGCCATGCTCGTGCCGGGGCGGTGCACCTGCGGGATGAAGGACGTGGTAGAGAGCGCGGCCATCGGGGGTAAGGCGGAGTGGTACGATTCCGATCTGTGGTGTTGGTGATGCCGGCGGCGGTGCTGGCGGGGGTGGGAGGGGCGGCGCGTGCGGTGATAGGAGGTGGCGGTGAGGTGGTAGAAGACCTACACGGGACGGGGGGCCGTTAAGCACGCGTAGACGCGGAACGAAGCGAGAATAGACGTACGAGGATCATGAGAGTTAGGGCGAGCCGAACACCAGAGACGGTGACCCAAATACCCCACGGGGGCGAGCTTTGGGTGCACCCGGAGCCCGGGGCGGACCAGATGACGTCGATATCGGCGCGGCACCGGCTCGCGACGTTCATCGCCGGATCTTTCGCGTTTCGCCAGATAAAAACTGCTGTGAAATTTACAATAGCGGGAGCAAGCACACAGGCGGACGCGAGGTAGTGCAGGACTGTGCGGGCGAGGAGCAGCCGGCGGAGGGGGACGTGTAGTGCGAGGAGGCGGGGCTGGAAGAAGGCAAGCACGGTTGCGCAGACGAGGAAGGCGAAGGCGATGCCGGTGCTCATGCCCAGGGCGAGGGACACCGCTTGGCCCGTGGAAGATTCGTACACGGTAAAGGCGAGGAAGTACATGACGGTGTTGTACACGGCCCAGATCGCTGCCGAAAATAGAATGTGTGTTAGTTGGCTATGCAATGTGGAGCGCTGCGGGGGGACGCACCGATGACACCCTCCAGCGCACCCTTGAGCCACTTGAGCCGCTTCAGCCTCCTCCTTGTGCCCATCTCCCACATCACCTTCTTCTCTGAGGGCGTATATGGGTCACCCTCGAGCGTGAGCGCTTGATCCCACGCGACCTCCGGCAAGTTCTCAGCGAGCGGGGGCGCGCGGGGCGTTTCGTGATCGAGGGTGAGGGAGTTGCTGGCGGTGGGGGGGTACAGCAGGGGCTCGGCCGGATGGGAGTGGGAGTAGTCGGAGGCGCTGGCATGGAGGGTGGTGCCGGAGACGGTGGAGAGGTTGCGCGTGTGGTACGGGGGCCGGGCGTCGGCGGCCGGGTCGGGGGAGAAGAGAGCATTGTGCAGGTAGAGCGCGGCCATCAGGAAGGCATCCAGTTACAGGGGTCGTTGCGGAAGAGGGCTTCTCGAGATGCAGAACGTCGCGCAGCGGGAAAAGGATGGGTATATAAAAGACGTAGGAGGCGCAGGGGGTCGTGAGTGAGGCGTGCACGTTGATGATAGGAACGACAGGCAGCGGCTGAAACTGATATCCCAGTGATAGCTTGAATGTAGCAAGTAGTAGACGCCGTCAAGAGGATCGAGCACACCGCGAGCGAAGAAGTTGAACCACGTCCCAACTAGGCCTAACCACTCCCGCCCCAATAGGCTTGGCGTGTTTGCCATCGTCCTCCCATCAAAATAGCACACAACGCGTTCTTCATTGCCGGTACCCTCTTCTTCACCCCCCTAGCACGCCGCAGACAAGAGCGGCACTCCAACCACCACAACGGAACTAGCCGCCACGGACGCACCTCTGTTCCGCTTTTCTCAACCCCGCTATGTCGCTCCTGATGCCCATTTTAGCCGGACTAACCCCGGGGGCGAGTCGACGCCTCCGACGCCTGCCTGATCCGCCACGCCCATCGCGTCCATGTGCAGGCCGTGGCTTGATATATTGCCCTCGGAAGCGCGTAGCATCCGCAATTCTATATGAAATACACCTAAACGGCTTATATTAGCCACCCCAGACGCCCCAGTGCTACTTATATCCGCCCAAGAGATCCCCGACGCGAAGACGCCAGCCCCTTAAACTCCACCTAAATAAATTTGTGTGTGCAATCTATCCATTATTCTCTCCTCCCAGTTCACGCATCCAGCTAACCGGGACACGTGCACCTGCAGGCCTTATCTAACCACACTCCTGTCGTGACTCCTCAGGCTGTTATGTAGAGGCTGTTGCGCTCGAAGCCTCCAGGCACCCCACTGGGTTTATGGATATACGCAGCAATATGCCCTTTAAGCAACCCCTGATTTTGATCGCAGAACACTGCGCTTAACTCATTATTGGCGTCACTATTTTCTTATCGATGTCTTCCCCACACAGGAGGAGGCGCCCGCGAGGGGACGCACCAGCCGTCTATTCGTGAATCGTGATGCAGATGCGGATGCCCCGGTCCAGTGACGCATTCTACGGCGGGTGCCTAGCTCGACGTCGCCTGCAAAGTAACAGTCCGTATCTTCTTCGGCTGCCTGGCCGCCGGGAGCAAGTGTATTCCTAGAAAGCGAGGAAGCATCAGGCTCGGAGGAAACGGCGTACCATCTGCGCTCCCCCCCGCGCACAGGCAGGACATCCGAAATTTACGTCATACATCCCAATTGATTGCGAGCGCGGAGGTGAGCATCAACCACCGACCGCCCGTGCCCAGCTTCTCCGTCCAAGTTCCGTCTTTAGCGCACACGCATATCTCACCCGCAGCCCACCCCCCACTTTCTCAGCCTTATGTGCGCTTGACCGAAGTCGCCTTCTACGTTCACTTCTTCACGCTTCCACCGTCACTATTTTCTTATCCACATAGGAGGCACCCGCAACGGCGCACGTCTATTAGCATTCCTATTCGTGAATCTGATGTCGTACCCGCGCCTCGGTCAAGTGACGCGTTATGCACTTGCCACTGGCAGGCGGGGTGCCTTGCCCGACGTCGCTTTCGTCTTCTTCAGCTGTACTGGCCTCCCGCGAAACAAGCAAGAGTATTTCTAAAAAGCGGGGAAGATCGCATACAGGCACCAGGCTCGGAAATGGCACATCATCTGCTCTCGCTGCGTCCGTACTCGCACATCCGATATGTCATACAGTATATCCCAACTGTTGCATTGCGAGCAGATGCGACTCGCGAGTCGCGGGCTTGGTGGCATCACGATCATGATCAACGAGCGCCCGCCCGTGCCCACGCTCGTACGGTCCCGCTCCGTCTTCAGCGCACCCGCACAAATAGGGACGTCCCCTCCCCAAGCCTAGCCCACCTTCCATACGTACCAAGGACGATCATATCCCCTTCTCCCATCTCCAGATACGCCCCCCCCGTCTGAGTTCGCTCCGATGGATCCCCCGCGTGCGAACACCATCTCGTAGCGCCGCGGATATGACTTGCTCCCCCCTGCCAAATGTATGTTGATTCTTAGATGCACCCTAAAAAAAGGCCTATTTGGCACTTCTCCCGACGGGGCTATGCGTGTCGTCAGTGAAGAATTGCACTACATAATAACTGATATAGAAAGGTATGTCAGTCTCCGTCCGCATTCGCAGCGGGCCCAGCTAAACATATGCATATATGTACAATAAGCAGAACTTTGTCATCTGAACTTGTCCCCAAGCCTCAGGAACGAAATCATCAATCGCCCCAGATCCCCACCCCCGAGCCGCCGAACATCCAGGGCCTCCTAGTATGTATAAAGCCTCCGACAGGCTCGCCTCCATCCGTTGCGTATGTCTCCGCCATGACATATCACCTCAAGGTGCACGACATATGTCACGAAGCGTAAAGCGCTTCCCGCGTTACGTCCATCCAGATCGTGATGGGCTGCTTGCCTGGGTGACGGAGGCAGGGCCCTAGTTGCCCAGCACCATCGAGATGTCAAGATTCATATTCAGAAGCAGAAATCACGATGGAATTTCGACTCTGTACTTCTTGGGCTAGGGTGAGTAAGCGATAGAATCCAGAACCTGCCCACTGCTGCTGTGATATGTCCCCTTGAACAGGCACCTGCCCGGGGTATGTAATTATGTCCTTCCTTCCTTCTTCTGTTACTTCTTTCACGCACGGGGCATGCACGGATCTTTCACTCAACATCTGCAGTCCCTCACAAGCCGCACGCCGTGGCCCCTTAGATAAATTTCCGCTTTCACTCTATCATCACTATACACATACTCAAAGTGTGAAGAAAGAACAAGGCACTTATAGTGTGATGAGAGAACAAGACATGGGGGGTTACGTTACCGGGCGATCGCCTGCCACCAAATTACTTGCCAAGATCCTTTTAGGTCCCTAGCTAGCTCCTTCAAGCTCTGGCAGAAAAAGTTGGAACGCCGTACAGATGCCGGTGTTCATTGCGCGAATCACAAGACCCTCCCCCTCGGTGTCAACTCCTCTCAATACTGGTTCCTGCTGGGGCTGCTAATGAACTGGCGCGTCAACGACTCTAAATTAGCCTCTGTCAATCCGGTTCGATGGCCCGCTGCAGCTTCAGGTCCCTGATCTCCTTCGGTGCGCTCGGATGCTTGGGCGTCCGGCTGCGCTATCTATAGTTGTTCAGGCTGTGCCAATGTCCTGTACTCGCACCGTGACGTACCCACGCAGGCTCCATGTGCTTCGGAGGGCGTGTGTGTAGTCTTTAGCATATACAGTTTGTATGCACTCTAAAATTAAATGTGGTCTTGCGACGTACTTCCATCACCATTCACCTGTCGAGCGCTCAGAACTTGAAGGGAAACTGTTTATCAGATCTTGAAGAAGTGAACTGTGTGTGATGGACATGTAGATAGGAACTTTCGGAGTACCGGGAAGCTTGGCAGTACGTTTGTAGTGGTTGCTCAATGTACATTGTAGCTCGATCGTAGACTGAAAATAACGGATGTAGCGTTCAAAAATACATCAGCGACGCTGAACGATGTCGCTCATATGCTTGCTCAGCCCAGAAATGATGAGTGCTGTGAGACATATGTAACGAAAAATGATTGTCTTTCCTGATGTCGGTTACCATGCGTAAATATGCACTTCATATATGTACAAAAGACTGAGGTAGCTTATTAAGAAGGATTGGCGTATCTGCCATTACCCCGTTCCATGAAAAATAACCTCGCGGACACACCTCAGTATTAATAGGAGTGAGCGGCAATGATGTTACGCAAACGGAATTATATTCCCTGGTTGACCTCGCGACGAACTTGAACTTCTCCGTGCCAGGAAAGGGAGTGTGCCATTTCTGGAAGATAGCTGGCACGATCGTGAAGGCCTCGTGGCAGCTGCAGCAGCAAGACCACGCGTCAGACCCGAGTGACGAGCGCAGATGGAACTAAACCTTGCTCCTGAAACAAAGTCACAAACAATGAAAGGTGAAAGCAAAAAAAAAACATACGCATGATCATTTAATTTCGTTTCGAAAGACCTCATACCGTGGTCTTCTTTTTCTTTTTCCGTTTCTTGCCCTCTTCGTTCGTCTGATCAGATGTCGCATCGCGGACACGCTTGCTCCGCTTCATACGCGCGCCTTCGATCACCCCCACTTCCGTCTCCGTCTTCACCGACGTCGAGCGGCCCATCTCTGACGGCTCGTCCACGCCAGACGGCTTCAAGAACGTAGCGGGCGCAGACTTGGTCGCAGACAAGGGCTGCGCCGGCAGCGCTGCGGCACGTAGGTCGACGCCTACACCAGAGTTCTCAAATATCGCTTGTTTGGCACTTTTCGCGTTTTTGGGCTTCTTCTGAATCGGCTCGTCAAAGCCGCGCAGCTGCCCGGAAGACCCAGAGAGCGAGATGGAGACGGGATGAGGGTGGGGTTTACGTCCTTTGGCGTCAGGTTCTGTGGATGGAGTGCTCGCCGGCTTCGATTCGGGCTCCTGATGGCAACGTCAAGTTTATATCAAGAGCAAGTGGATATGTCCTCACTTCCTCGACGACCTCACGTCCTTTCTTGTCAAAGGCGCGCCGGCCCTTTGGCCTACTTGATACAGCTGATGCAGAGGCTGAGGATAACTCTTGGGAATCCGAGCTTGAAGGAAATAGAAATGGTAGATATGATGATTCATGCGTGACAGACTCGCTGAAAGAACGGATTAAACCGCAATGCAACGCGCTGGAAATAGGGCACGCACGATTCCTTCGAGCTGCCGCTCAGTCCCCAAGCCTCTCGTACCTCCTTGTTCACCTCCCACTGCCCTTCATCCCGCACTTCTGCCCGATCGAGTTGAACTTCCTTGAGCTGTTTTGCCCTATGCGCGTTCTGCATGAACTTGAGGCTGAGAGTCCCTGTACTCAGCGTTTTCCCGGACATGATGTTGATAAGAAGAAGGAAATATTAAATAGCGAATAAAAGAGAATTGCAGAGAGGTACGGGATTACTGCGAGAGAATAGCTGGAAACGAGGCTTAGGATCACTGAACCGGGAGTCTATTCGGTTTATTTGGTAACTCGGTCTGATGCAAATAACGATCAAACGCATCCAGTTTTGGCATGTATACCCACGGAGATGCACCAACATGTGCGTTCTGGCTCCAGTAAAGTCCTAAGATATTCGTAAGATGTATTTTATATGCATTATTTGAAGGATTTGGTGGGAAGCATGTATTTATTTGTCCGTTATGGTACTCAAATACTAACGACAACTTCATGTGATTCAAATATTTTAATCCACTACTCATCCTGGCGACCTCTTACCGACGCCTGTCTATTTTAAATTCTTATTCTTCCATTTTTATGACCTAGTATACGCCCTGTGATGCTCATAATTGTTTCTTGGAAGTCCTATTCAATTAATATCGCGCATTCACTGCATCGATTCCTGTAAATTCATCTGCATATTCTAACTTCAACGTTAGTAGATGAGTATATGCACTTTCTAGAAGAAGTCGTAGTGCAGTGTTTAATTAAATCTACGATTTCCATGGGCCAGTATTCCCTCCCAACGTCTCGTAATGATTTGTTGGAAGTAGCATTCAATTAATATTATTGCACAGTCATGTTCTGTAAAATCATCTGCATATTCCGGAGAAAGTAGATGAGTATATGCACTTTCTACAAGCCATCGTAGCACAATGGTAGTGCACTCCCTTCCTACGCGCTTACGTAAGCATTTGTCAGCTAGGGAGAGGCTGTGGGTTCGAGCCCCATCGATGGTTATGTTTTTTTAGTTCGGAAACGTTAACGAGACATATAAAGCTATTTCTAGCAATTATATCAGATCCGCAAAAAAAAATTTCACCCAAATAATGGAATATATGCATTCGCATACATCCAAGAAACATACTTGCAAAAATTCGAAGTGAAATACGGAAAATTGGTACCTGTAGACACAAAACAAAGTTGGTGTATGAAGGATCGGCAAATGCCGTTGGTCTTTCAAACAATGCTGGTTTCTAAAACATAGTGAAGGCATATTTTCATTGAAGTTGATATTCTTCTTGATCAGAACTGATGAGAAATAGTTTTATATTGCATTCTTGGATGATGATAACAATTGAAGGATGTGTCCCAAAATATATTGGGCAAGAGCATCTATCTCGCTCATTCCGCCAATTCTACACTTAAGAGCTTTTCTGTAACTCTACAAACAACCTTGAGAAGATAAAATTCTTCCTGAACATGAACTTGAAGTTGTAAGGCTACTGGATATTAATACCATTAATAGTCATTAACTATTATAGTCGTGCTATTTTCAAAAGCTCAAATCGGCGTTTCAATTTATAACGTGCTGTATCGATATCTACCACAAGTTTTGCCCATTTGTTGACAAGGATCGGGGCCTTCTCTCCTTATCTTGTGGTACTAGCAAATAATAATCAAGACTAGTAACATATTTTTATAGTCCATCAGATACTGTAACCCCACATCTAAATAAAAACTAAACACATCTATATGTGCCTCCAGGGTGCAGATATTATGTATTCAGGGAGAGGTGTCCCTAAGGAAAGCATCGCGGCATGACTTTATGTGGAGCAAATACGACTACTTGCATATGGTGATGGAGAGCATTTATCAAAATTGTTGCACCAACGGCAGTACGAACTTGTTGATTTCACCCAATGGAAGATGTCAAAAGATACGGGACGCAACTGTTTTGAAATATTATCCTGTACCATGTGAGGTGGAGCGGTTAGCGATCACGACATTCAGTATGGCTGCAGGCGTTTGCCTACAGATCATTCTAACCTGCGCCATTCTCGTGGATTGGAATGAAGCAATTGGACCGATTATCGGGAATTGAGCCAATTCGCTATTTTCCAATCCATTAGGCTGATCTCACGCGGTCTTTGCTCTCCTCTAACGATAGTTTCACTACGACCTTGAATCCAGAAGACAGACCTTGAAATTATGTTATATCCCTGATAACGGAAGAAATTGCATAGGTTTGGTTAGTAAGAATTATCGCCAGGCTGTACGCACATCGTCAGCCATGTGAAGAGAATATTGCTTCTTCACGGACTACGAAACCCATCAAAAAATTCGCCATTGTTTCCTCGACTGCGGATAGAGAACCACTAAAAACCTAGATGGAGAATTCTCGGTTTGGTCGCTCGCCAATCGATGACAGGCTGCTGGTGTCACGTATGGCAGAGAATCCGTCATACTTCTGAAGAAACGACCACTGCTTTGGGAATCAGGGACAGAGCGCTAAGGCGTCTGTAGTCGGCTATGGACGCGAGCTGTCAGTCTATCAGGTAACTTTACATATGCCGGAAAGGTACACTTCATTTGAGCTCTAGAATATTTCTTGTGATCCCCGCGAATTGAGAGCAGAACCTTTCCTCATACAGTATATGAGTCCTAGAGTATCCAGTAAGCCGCCACCGAAGCCTCCGCAACCGAGAGGAACGAACGGATGAAAGACCAATTAGGAATTGGTTATCTGATACCCCCAAAAGGCGCGCCGGGGTGAGGAGGACATCCAAGTAAAGGACCTACAACAGAGAGAAAGGTTCTGAATAAGCACCTTGAAGCCGTAGATCATGAGCAATGCCGTTACGTTCAAGAAGACAGATTACTATCACGTGGGCGCCTCATTCCTAGGATGATAGTCAAGAGAGCGGAAGCAGCTGGGACCAGTTGCGGTTGGCAGCACGGAGCGCGCGAAGAAAATTATTGCTTCCGAAACTGTGGTCCTGCAGGTCTCTCGACAAATAGGAAGTTTTAGAAATGGCTTCGCGAGGATGCAACTCTCTTCAGGTAACTTGGGGCAGGAAAGACGGCGCCTTGATGTCCTGTGATTTTCTTACATCAATCATCCACAACTGGCTTGGGAGAACCATGTGGACTAACAGATGTGGAGATTGTGTCGCCTGTGAAGATTGGCTTTCTTTTTCGCATCTTAGTGGCGTGCTCCCAGAGGATCGCGCTTATATCGAATCTATATATTGCTTCTTGCGTATTGAGCGGTGTCCTTCATTATCTAGTCCGACTCTGTCGTGACCTATAATAATAATAGGAATGACCCTCATTTTGTCTAGTGCTTATAGACAGAACAGTGAAAGTATTCTGGTAGAGCTAAATGGTCAGTTCGTGATCGTGTCGTGGACGTTGGTAGGCCATGCCATGTAGGTTACGCACGCTATCTGAGAAGTCCACGGGCACGTCCGTTCACCACGATGGTGGTCGGATCTTGCTTCTAGCTTATCGGAAAGACTTAGACATTCGTACTTGTGTCAACGGCGAGGAGTCTAACGCCTGCAACAAACATGAGCATCAGTACTACGGTCGCGCATCAGATAACGAAGTACACCTTTTATATCACATACGCTGAAAAGTTTGCAGGCGAATCACGAAAACTAAACTTGAGATCACTTTGTCAATGCACGATACCGTCATATGCATGAAGCAGTCCTGATGACGGATTTAAGATGCGTCATGACTTGATTGCAGAATGGAATTGGCAACTGATCGTTTGCTTTGACAATCAGCATGAGCTGCCGGATGATATCAAACTGAATCCTCATACAATATAGTAGATAAAACGCTCGCGGATCGATTCATACCAAGAACAGAACGTCTGATGCTTCGATTCGGAGCAATCCTGTTCCGAAGAGGTCTCGGATGTCGAGGATTAGAGAGGGGATGGAATCAAAATCCGAATTTCTGAGATTCATGGATGTGCAGTTCTCTTCAGAAGAGATCTATGAGTCATGTGAAGTCTAATAGGCGGTCGTGCCGGACACGAGTATAGATCTGAGAGGTGATAATGTCAGCAAGATGCATTGGAGAAAGAAGAACGTGCAACAGCCTGCGATAGGGGTTGCGGTTGCCGGGAGGAACGAAGGAATGGTGGCAGACTGGGAGCCGCATGTGCATTAAGCCATACAAGGCGCCTTGAGTGCCAGAGAGGATGGAAACATGCCACCGTCACACGAAGTTTGGAGAGAAGCACCTCGTTCAAGGACTTACTGGACTGAACGAGCCGTGTCATCTGGGCAAAATAAAATTCGCTGGCTATAAGAAGCAAGGGTGTGAGTTCGCAAGCTTCTTGATATCGAAGGATCGCGCAACCACACCATGATGTGCAGGAGGAAAGACTTACCAAAACCAACATAGAACGGCATTTCCCGTGTCAGCTTTCAAAAATCCAGCTTGCGCCTGTACATATCCATGTTTCTCGAGCTACATTGCTGAAGAGTATATTCTGGGATGACTGTGGATCAGGGCAGAAATACGTGATAGGAGTGTGATACTTGGATATCAAGCCACCTACAGAACTGTGATATAATAAACACCCCGACGGTAAAGTTCAGGAACGAACGCGGCTGTAGCCTACAGTGTTTATGGGGTTTGGAAGCCTTCGGGCTCGTTGGAAAAGAATCGGAGAATTGAATACAAGGAACAAGGTAGTGACTTATAACAAAAGGCCCCGAGAGTAGGTGAGTCTGCCAGAAAAAGTGATAGTAGAAGCTGCAAATGTACCCACGATCAAAACCGTTCGCAGCGCTAGCTTCCCCATCAGGATTGCCCATTGCCAACTGGCCTTGTATATTCCACGAGCAACCAGGCGAGCACCTCTCCTTGTGCAGGAAAGAAACCGTGTGAGAGGAACCGTAAAGCGCGGGTTTCCATGTAACAATTCTCATGCTTAAACGATAGTATGTAATGCTGCGAAGCATTGGAGCATAAGTTGAAGTCCGAGATCCTACAAACTACCCCATCAGTATATAAGAACCGAGTATGATCATGATCAGACCTTTCTTGAAATCTGCATGACACTGAGCGGTCCTAAGAACCGATCAAGTGGTCTTCAGGAATACGGAAAATTCAAAAGGGACGAGTCGAAACAGCAAGCCCGAGGAAAATCAGCTTTAGATGACCCTACAAAACGCAAAGCACGAAATTATACCAGCGCTCAGATTATATAGAGTTATCGAGACATTGAGTTAGCCGTTAGTGTATAGAACTTGACGACCAGTTGAGTAAGGATATCAAGGTGGCGTATGTAGTGGCAAGTGTAAGGTATGCGAGCCTGCCGTTGTCATCATTCGTTGTGCAAAGGCCCAGGAATGACCAAATATGCAACAAATAAACGATGGCACTTGCTTTTCTTTGTACCATCGCCACCGCTGGAGGAATCGAGTGGACGGAGCCACATCGAAGGCACATTAATACTCAGACTTTCATAAATTCATACACGTCAAGTCAGTCTTACTTTCTTTCTTGCATTTTGTGGCGATCTTCATACTTGATACCATTTTCAGATGCCTCGGCATTGGAGATAGAATTCGCTTGTGCAAATAAAGTCCATCTCATAAGCGGCGATCTGGCCAACTTAGCGATCTGATAAACCAGCCCTTGCTTTCTCCTAGACTCCGTTAGTTGCGTCAATTAGCCGCCAGGTCGCGAATACCTATAATCAGTCACGGCGAACCACGACCACGCGCAATTCCTCGAGGACCGTCAGGTGTTTAATTATCCTGACGTTCTATCAAGTTTCCAATTGCTCCGTCCGTCATTTTGCCGGAGCTTGGGCCCAACCGATTACCAAGTGGGCATCGCCGCACCAGATATGAGTCGGATTATCCACTAGTGACTAGAACCCTTGCAGACACCCGGTTTTCATAGATTCATTTCGGTCTTCGGTGCGTGTGTTTCTATCAATGTATATATACGTGGACGTGGAGATGCAGTGCACAAGGCCACCAACAGGTTCAATAATTTACGAAACTTGATTGGAGGTATTCATGAAGGCTGGTGATCCTGTACCAGCGTGGCGCGAATTTTCTGTGAACCCGACATGATGTCAGATGAAATGTCGGAGCATTCCTCTGACGAGATGGGGACTCTGCAAGTGATGGACGGTCTTCGTAACCTCATGTCATTCGCTTGGTGATCCAGCAGAGCGCTGCAGAGCACTATTCTTATCCGAGACCCGTACTTATCTGCTGAACTGTGTTTCCATCCTTCACCGTTTTGCCGAGAGGTACGGTGATGTGCGAAGTTGATGGAGGCGATGGATGTTTACTGGAGATTAGCTTGCTTCGGAGTCCTTGCAGTTCCTTCCCATATGAGCGGTTTCTGTCAAGATCGTGATCATTTATTCCGATTTCAAACAGACACGGTTGGTGGGGAGAAATTACTTAAAAAAAGTACGACAACGTGGGTATGTAGAGATAGAGAAGAAACTCAACCCTGACAGGTGCGCATCGCTTAGAATCGGTTACCCGGTCGTGAAGCACGTAAGTTGGAGTACCGGCCGGACCGAACCTGTTTGAAAAGGTAGACTGTACCGCAGCGGACATCTGTATGTATATCTGGCGAATCCGAATCATGTACGCAGATGGAAGGGCCTTTGCACTGCACTGGCCTGTCCCGCTGAATTTGAGTTGAACCGGTTTCGATCTATTCCAGTTTCCGCACTTCTCTTTGCTTAGCTTTGCCTTCTTTATACCCGATCGCTTCAGATCTTCTCCCAACTCTCTTCCCCGCGACACCCTCCGTATAAAAGGGTCCCTCCCGTCTGTCATTTTCTCCGCACCCGCCCTCCTCTCTCTCAGACAAAAATGTCCAGCTTTCACCTCCGTCCTGTCTCAGACCACTCGCCCTCGCCGTCCCCGACAGCGTCCACCACTCCCCCTGGTGATCACAGCCCGCCGTTCAAGGGCCCGTCTTCTCTGCGCTCCTCACCGCCTGCCTCTGGTTCCACGAAGCGTCGGCCCCTTTCTCCTAGCTCGTTGCGAGGCATGTACCCCTACCACCTCCATGTAGGGTTCCATTAACAAATGCATCAGACGTCGATCTCAGTCAAGCTCCTGACATGCCCCCTCGAAAATACCCGGCGCCGCCAACGGGACACGATCTCATGGCCATGTTCCCCCCAGCACCTCCGGAAACCTTTCCCGAGATGCGTCCCGGCCCCACGAGCGGATTTTTCCAGAGGCAAGAGCGCGCCTTCTTCGCCCAAGCAGGCAAGGAGATTGTGCGTGTGCGCGTAGAGGTCGATGTGCCCCACGCCGAGCAAGAGCTCTCGAAAGCCCGTGGAAGAGAAGCTTGGCCTACGCCAGGTCATGCACTGTCCATCGGCTCCTCAGCGCCCCACCACTCTCCCGTCCAGTCTACCTCCTCGGTGCCTCTTCCGTATCCCCACCCCACCTCTCGTCCACCCCACAGAGGTCCTGTCCCCGTCACGCCCGCGCCCCTCTTCCCGATAACGTCCCATTCACAACCGTCCTCGCAGTTACCGCCTAATCTCCATCCGCCACCCGCGCATCAGGGTAGCTCGGGGATACGTACTCCTCCACAAGATGCCACTTCATCGGGAGCACCAAGTGCTAAATCGGAATTCCAGCCTGACGAGTACGACCCCGACGAGTCGTGGAGAAGGCCCATGCCGTACGCTGAGCGGAGAAGAGCAGGGAAGCATACGCGACGTGTTATCGTCAGGTCGTAATTTTTTTTTATCTGCAGGTAAGTCGAAGCCGTTTTATTTTCCTCGTTGACTGACTGACGAGATGTCCAGTCCTTTGTCCCGCCACATGTGACGCCGCCGCCGCCGCCTTCGCCCGCCAATGACCGATATATAATCTTGCATGCTCCTCGACATCGCGGAGCCGACGACTTTTCCACCATATACTACTTTTTTCATATCCGTGTTAATTTGCACCGTCATCACCACCGCCTACATCCCCCATACATACTAACATGTTTTGAACTTCTTGCTATGTACATGTGTAACAAAATACATACACCCATCATGATCTCGTCGTCCACACCGTCCTGAAACCAAATGAGGCGTCAGCTCCGTCAGAAGGATTCTACCGGAAATGACACATCCATAGGCGGGCCAGACGCATCGTTCCCGATCTGCAAATCAGTCTGTTATGACCCAGATCAGTAATAGGATGTGATCATGATCGATTCTCGGCCATTTTATAGATGACAACCTATTACCCGGTACTTACCGAATCTCAAGATCTGATCTGATTATTGTACACCAGAAAAAATAGTTCCGTCGGTGCCTGGTATGTAAAGCCGTTCCATGAAATTCCTTATTTAGGCTAGAACTCAGATCTTTGAGCCTGTTTTCGGCCGTTTAACGGAAGCAAATTCGTGCTTGGCTGCTTAGAGGCTCCCGCTAGCTCGCTAGCTCCCGACAAATTGTTGTTATCTTCGTCCGTTGCGCCTTGGTCCTCCATTTAGCACGCCCTCGAAATGAACAAGTTGATCTCCGTTCCTAATCCTTGCGTCTAGCTTCCTTGTGTGATCTTTGCAGGATCCCCTCATCTCTCCGACAAGAAGGGAAATACATCGAAGCCCATCCGAGTTGCGCTTCCCTTCTCTTACCGATTCCCATGATCGTACCGCCTTTAAAATAAGCAAAGAGCTGCACTTGTTCGACTTCCTTCCTGCCTCGCGGGTCGCGCGAATCCTGATGCTCTGGCGGTAGTTGGGCGGGTGCTCGATGTGTCCAGCAGCCTGAGTTAGTGCATGAATGTGATCCGTCAGCGGATACCCAGTCTAAATCGCAAGATGGCGCAAGGATAATCCACGTGTGGCGATAACCTCTCACATTTCTGGCATAGATCCACCGTGTGCTACAGCCATAGCTGAACAGCGATGGAAGAGAAGAATAAACCCCACTCTCTCACTTGGATTCACACATATTCACCCCAAAGATAACTACAGGTGATGTGGGCCTGCCTGTGATACTATTTAAGCCCTGGGCCTTTTTCTCGGGATGTCATGGACTTCGATTCTCGTGCCGTTGCGGCATTCCTCTAATAGCCGGTCAGATGTTCGCAGGGTTATGTCGGAGTCGACGACTTGTTGCTAAGTGCCGCATGGAGGAAGGAAGGAGAAGTTAACAATAACGAAGTGATGAGGAGCTTATGAAGTCATGAATAATGTTAAATACAGACTCTGTACGCGCTATGCCGTCTTTGGGGACAGACAGTGAGAACCAACTCCGAGCGACTTATAGCAATGTATAGCATGCCTATACATTGCAATGCATACGCCGCGGAAAGAAGCAGGCGTGTATTGCAGTCCGCTGATCGCGCGCACATATCAAAACGGCAGCACTATTATATCGAGACTTAACAATTATAGGGGAACGGCTCACATACAGCACTGCCAGATGGTGTCAAGCTCGTTAGGGTGGGGCTTTTGGACCTCCATAGCGCCGAAATGTGGACATAGAAGTGGCAGAACACGCTGTTACTGTAGATATACCTTTTATTTGTCAAACACGCCCACGCAAACATCGCATTAGCACTCACGCTATGCCAGTCGTTCATGGCGGGCACCCGAGGACCTAGGAAGTAGAATCTGCTGACATTCGGCGGTCACAGTTAATTCCGGCAATTTCTCGCGAGATTTAAACAGATAGCGAAGTGCTTCTCGATGGCATACTAGTTAGAGAATGTGAAAGGGCAGGGCCGGTGATGGAGAAATCTCCAAAATGACATGTCATGTCACTTTGAGAACAGCGAAGCTAGAACGCTGACATTGATAGGCCCGAGTATGAAAGCACCGCCGCGCGAAGATCTTGCCAAAGAAAGCCGCAGAAGAACCCTCGGACTATGGTTTCTCATTCGCTGCGCCAAACACGACGACGACGTGGAGGCGTCAATGGCCAACCAATAAGCTAACCGATCGCTATTGTGTATGACGTCGACTTGCTTATGACTTCGACAGACCCTGCAGAACTGTAACTGTCGCAAGGGAACGCGGTCCGAAGCTCCATCCACACTGAAAGGCGAAAGATGAAAGATAGATCATTGATATACCGCATCGGTCAGAGACAAGGAATCACCCACCAACGAACAGAGTTGAACACTTGACAAGCCAACTACAGCCTTCAGACAGCACTGAGTGCCGTGGTGACTGCGTGGAGCCGTCTAGGTCGATGAAAGCACGTTTGACGCTGTATTGGTAGAAGCCTGTATGTTATTAATCTGGAGCCATCCAGTTATCGAAATGTAGATGCAACATGTTGGCCCCGAGTCACTTCTAGTCGCAGTCGTTCTCAAGAAGGATACATTGAGACACTGGGATCGAGAACGAGGCAGGCTACCGTTCCGAGATAGCTTTTGACAAGATCTGTAGTGATCCCGGAACAGAGGGATCCCGATAGCCAAGATAAGTCCTAACATCAAGGACAGAGAGCCATAAGGATATCGATGGACAAGCGACGAAAGCAGTCATCCACCGAGGCCGGAGATGCCATTTCATGATGGTTTGTGGTGAAGGGCCGACATGTGCCCACGATAGTTTGGTAAAAGCCGACATTTCAAGTCCGCGAAGATGAGCATGGACATCGGTGATACTGGCACATATTCGGCCGCCAACGGCTTCCAACATTTCCAACTGCGACAGATGGCCGATGATGCCTGACAGCTAGCTCAGCAGGGACGCAGCGCTGGCCGCGGAGCCCAGCTCGTTATCACCCATACCACCACATCCACCTTCCCATCCTCTACTTCAAGAAATTACAAACTGACCTTGACGCCCGGTGGAACAGCTTTGGCTGTTATTAGTGTATTCTCTGTCCTAATTTTCCTATTGAGAAGAGCTCCCAATAGGGTAAATGAATCGTTCAGTATCACGTATTGCACTGCTTTGCTGACTGCACGTTCACGTGTAATTTAATTCCCTATGTCGGCACGCTTCCCGTTTCCGTCTTGCATATCCTCAACTTCGACAGGTAATAAGCCTCCGTAGATCCAAACAGTTCAAAGCTATGGTGGATAGGAAAACCGAAGAGAACATCGCGCAGTTCTGTGGTGTAACCGGTGCATCGTGAGTATTGCAGCTCTCTGTGTTGCAGCGCGATCTAACTGATCATTCACGCTGATTACAGAACGAAGGATGCAAAACGGTTTCTAGATAAACACAAACGAGTGGATGTTGCCATCGACGCCTATTACAGCGATCCAAACGCTTTTGCTGCCACTGCCCGACAGCAGCCGAGCTCTGCACCATCAACTAGCAAACTAAACGCCCTCTTCGAGAAGTATAAAGGTCTGTCGTACTGACCAAAGTCTGGCACGTCGGTGTTTTGTATTTTAACTCACATCACAATTTGCTATAGATCCTGATGGTGACGACATTACCGTAGACGGGACGATCAAGTTGTGCGAGGACCTTGATGTCAACCCGGAAGATGTCGTGCTACTCGCAGTGGCGTACGAGCTGAAATCACCGAGAGTGGGGCAGTGGACGAAGGCAGGATGGATAGAAGGATGGAAGAGCATAGGGTACGTTAATCGTCCGTATTGGTTCTAGCAGCCCCTGCCGGCTCTCGTAATCTTGGCCGATACTGACATATCGCCACTAATGCAGATGCGATTCGATATCAGCAATGAAGAACGCTCTTCCCCGATTACGACAGAAACTTGCTTCCGATTCTGCCTACTTTCAGAAAGTGTACAATCATACATTCGATTTTGCAAGAAGTGAAGGTCAACGGAGTTTAGGTGAGTCACTGCATCTTCTGTTGGAATCGGAAATTGACAGCGACCGATGCAGCCGTCGACACTGCTCAGGCTTTCTGGGGGCTTCTCCTTCCCCATGGCCTTCAGGGCGGCGCTCTGTCGCACGTTGCGAGTACCGACGATGACAATGATGTCCAGATGAGTATTGACCCGGAAGGCTGGAAGGAAGATTATCTCCAGTGGTGGTTTGACTTCTTGAACGAGAAGGGCGGGAAAGGTGTCAGCAAGGACACTTGGGCCATGGTTTGTATACGGCATTACTTCTTCTCTGTTTCTGCCAAGAGCAGTATGTGCTCATCATTGTTTTCGTTAGTTCCTAGACTTCATCCGCACCATTGACGCTAGTTTCTCGAACTATGATATGGAAGGTGCGCTTTTATATCCTTGCTTATCTGGATGATTGGTCAACAGTCGGGTGACAATAGCGGCTTGGCCATCGACCATAGACGACTTCGTAGAGTATGCGAAGGAACGACTAGTATCGGGTGCATGAACGATAGAGAAGGTTTTATTGGAACCCTTGTCATTTTTGATTATTATGTCACCGGGACGCGGGGCTCATTAATATACTTAGTCGCGATGAACTGTCATGGTCGACCGCAGCCCGAACGCTGGGCGGATATTTTCATAAGATGGACGTGTTATGCCCATACGAAAATACACGTATAGACGAGGACTTAAACCGCCTAGAAGGAGACGTCTGTATGGAATATCAGAAATAGCGAATTGATGAGCGACAGACAGCTTCCAGGTCTATACATGTGAACATCGTGTGCCAGATACGATTGTATGACGTCTTCTACTAGCAGACAAGAAGGATGTCACGACCGTGGAGAACTACACAGGCTGCCGGACAGACATGGGAGCCATAGTAGTCTGCCGCCAATACTATTGACGGACAGGGGATTAGTCGGACGCACCAGTGAACCAGCCTAGGACCGATCATGACGGGTAGAAATCGTTATCGAACGCTATCCAGGTGCCCTGACCGGAGAAAAGGCCAGAGAAGGCGAAGAGAAGCTGAAGACGAAGCCTTCAGAGACGCGCCTGTACTCCTATGGTGCCTGCGAGATGTGTGAAGATTTCATTGTTCCTGGGCAGCCTTGGCAGTGTTGAAATTTAACCATCCGATAGCCTACATGTGACCGGGAGATTGTGCCGTCGAGAATGCGAAAGAAGCGATTCATAAAGATACTTCTTCTTTTTGACGGATCACTATTCCCTGAACGCCATTTCTGAAAGGCATCTGGGACTATCTAACCCAATATAATCCCGGGGAGTGCCTCGGGAAATACGATAGATGGCAACAGATTCCGAATCGCCGGCCCGCCGCTGAAATTCCAGGCCGTAAACGGTAGACGGTTCCAAAAATACAAAGGCAGTAGATATCACGCTCACCGTCAACGTTAATGTCGGTGCCGGACGTGAATGCTTGGGCCGAGAGTGAAGGGACGAATGAAAATCTGGATAATAAATGTTAAATATTAACCAGGTGGCACTATTTTCCGAGTCGGAATGCACTTACGACTCTTCAACCATGGAGGTGCGGTGAAAGAAAGCTGCAAACCCTGATAAGTTGAACGACTCGCGGGAATATCTGACATATTTTAAGGATGCTTATATTTAACCACATCATAACTGTAGTTTATACTGCAGGTAAAGCTGACCCTGGAAAGGAAAAGTCAGTAGCAGTTGTGAGGTTCAGTTGTGAACTGTGAAATGTCTCACGAAGACTCTGAGACGCGTGAAGGTCATTATTACAACGGAGTCGTGCATATGCTGCGCTGATCTCGGGAACCGGACAACTTGAAGACCGCCACTGCGTTCGCGATATGGATACTGTAAGGAAGCTTCAGCCATGTGGTTTGTAAAGATTAGATAGGCCTCGGTAGCCGTATTTCTCTTACAGCGACATTTATAGAAGTCTGTCAGTAAGGGTGGCGATATCTATGAGGCCAGTGGACCTATTGGATTGGTCATTGGCGGGACGACATGCTGCGCAAAATTTTCTGCACCGAGGTCCGGAGAAGTTCAGATATATAATGGGTATTTGAAGAAGTGGAAGGAGTTCGAAGAGATGAATTCATCGGAGGCGAGATCAGGTACAGATGGCCGCAGGGATACTGAGACATCAGATAAATTCAGCAGATTGGCAGGAAGAGGTTGAATAATTCAGAAAAGTAACAGGTTCAGTATGGCTTAAATGGCTCCCAGGGTGGGTGACAGCTTAGGTGTGTAGGCGAACGATTAACGTCTGTGAGTTGATCAAGGAAGGCTCGAAACTCGAATGCTTGGGAAAATCAACTCCGTAGATAAGTACACCCAGATGAATAGCCCTGAAGCGGCGAATGGAGATAGCCAGTAAGTGTGGGATGCGAGCCTTGACAATGGTTACGAAGAGCCTCGTTAACGGCGTAACAATATCCCATTTACACTTAGGAAGGGCAAGGTCCGAGTCTTTCACGCCATGAACATGCTCTAGCTGCATCAATGATCAGAGTCCGCGTCGAATACTGCCTGGATCCCAGATATAGACGAAGATCCTGGGACGGCACGGATCCACTGTATTCTGCCTGAGAGACACCTATTGTACGGTTGGATAGGAAAAACCATACGCTTGTACGTTCGAGAGAGTAGACATCATTGCAGCGGTCCGCAAAAATGAGAGGCAAACTAGCATAGGCAGTTGGATGAATTTCAGCGCAGCGAACGTGCGCTGAATTAAAACTGAGTAGGATTCTGCCAACCAAACAAGAGGCAGAGTCAGAACCAGCAGCTTTAATCAGCCCTGTAATCCTGGAGTCATTCAAGAAGGGTCAGCTGAAACAACGTAAAGTTATAATCGAAGACACCTCCATGGAACTCGGAAATCTGGGCGTCTCCAAAGCAATCAGGAGATTAAGTTGCATATGTACGGTCAGGGTGAATATGAATGCACCGAATCCCGTGCACAGTTGTTATCTAGTCAGATAAAAATCAGTATAGAAGGGATCCGCGATTTTTGTTGGAATGTACGGACCAGAGATTTGGAGATGCCTACTTGGATCTGGCAGAATCGTTTCTGAGAAATAAAATAGAGCAGGTTTCCTTGATGGTGGCTGTGGGGTTAGAATAGAATTCAATTACTTGAGATATTGCGTCGCGTCAAGGCACTTACACCACTTCATCTATCTATCACGACAGTCCAAGTCAAACGACCCCGAATCTCTACAACTGCAAAAAATCGCGCAAGTTATGGCATGCACGCGGTACCCCAAAGATAAGGCCAAACCAAGTATAGATACATAGAAAACGGTTGTGACAGGAAATGAACATTGGCAGTTTCCTGTGAGTTACAAAAGAAGCATGAGTATGGAGCGTCCCTCAGTTCACTGTCAAATAAAATACCAGGGCTGCGACGATCATGTAGCTACATTTTTAGTTTTCAAAATGCTGGAAATTTGAAAATCACGAGGTCACTGGAACGATGCGCACTTGATCCTCTACGCAAGTTCCGACGATCCTATATAGTAGGGTTTTGTGCTTCTGGAAAAGAGTGGGTCAAATGAAGGCCTTGGAACAATTTTCGGTAGTCGGAACGAATTATGTCATGGCATTCAGTAGTACCTCCACAGCCTATGCCTTTTTAAAAGCCATCCACAAGCACATAAACTATTCTCAACAAAGGAAAAATGTATAACTTACTTTGTGGCATCCCTGCTCGGAAAGAGGGCCAAAACGCGAGAAAAAGCCTTTTCGAGGTGTCCGAATGTCAACTTGCAGTGGTCCATGTTCTTAAAACGCATAACTGGGAAATTGAATTTTCTGAACGGATGGCGTGACGCATTCACGCAAATCTAGTGGAGCCCATGAGGTTAGGCACAACAAGGCGAGAGTCATCTTCCACGGTACTGGGAAGAAAGTTGCGTAACGCTGAAGGATTCCCGAGATCATGTTGAGATGGACCAATTAAAGCCAAATCGGCCCAAGAACGGAACGTTCATGTACGCTTTAGAGCTTGAATTCTTTATCTTTTATCTCAGGTTGCTGCCTGAAAACTGAGCGCTGCGCGCTGAGTGTTGAGGTGCCACCTCACTGGCAATACCCGCCGATGACAATGCCAGTATTTTCGAACGACAGCAGCGATAAAAACGCTTTTAGAAGAAAAAATGAGTTAATTTACGGAAGGCGACTCCAGTGAATAAGTACTTACCTTCAATAACGGAGCCACATCGCACTGCAGTTGGTTGTTGACAACTGGTAACAAAGAGCAAATTCGCTACCGAACAGTTCCATCATGCGGATAGCGGTCCGATGATGTTGCAATGTGCTTTCTTCACCAAGATTCTCACGGCAGTGATGTTTACGCTGGGTCACCCACTCTCTCTTAACTTGAGAGTCCGACTGTTATTTGCACGAAACGATGATGCAGCTCCTCTTTTATATACAAATAGCGTTTCTGCTATTCCTTCATGTTCGTCGCGACTCCTATCAACAGGGTTGAGCCTTCTGGACGCGCTTAAGGGTGTCGTGGGCTATATTTATCTTCTGTTCATGTAACGCACATTGAAGGTTGGCCAAAAACATGAAGGATGTGCTTTTCATGTAAGTATGCGGTGTTATATAACGTGTTATGACTGACGAATCGACAGAAAGGCCTAGTCACTTAATAACTTTCTCTATCTTCCCACTCGGCGTCTTCGGAGCAGCAGCTTGGGACGTGGATAAAATTCGCCCGGACGAAATAGCAAATTCGAATTCAGAAACACACTTGTTTCCACGTTGAACCGTGAACGTCCAACTGAACGATCAAGAGCCGGAAGGCTCTGATTAAGGTCCTGGGAAGCCAAAAGAAGTGACTTGTATCCTTTGAAGAGAAGCGAGTTCAGTATTTCCGAAGTGTTCCTGTCGTGATTCCTGCTACAAAATCCATACGGTGCGATTACCAACTTACAGCTGTGTAACGTGTATTAAGTATCGTGAAGTCTTGACTATCTATTCATTTACCTGATCTCCCGCGTGGAAACACAATTCCGATCTTCCAATGCATCTATATGTTTTGATGACGCCATGGCCTCCGTCCGACTGCTGATCGATCTCGAGGGTCAACATATAAAATCGCCACGAGTACAGGTACAGCCAGCATCGGGCACAGTGTTCTTTCACATTCCCCGCTAATCCGCAACCGCCATCATGTCGATCTCGACTACAGCCCGCGAGTACTACTTCCCTAAGGTGTGTCAGTTGATGCTTGGCTTCGTGTGCTGAGTTCTTAATATTTCTGTGGTATCCAGCTGGGGTCGTACAAGAATCTCACCACGAGAGAGAAGAAGGTCGGGAAGCCGCGCGCTAGTGAGGTCCTGGTCAAGGTCCATGCGGTATCCCTGCAGGTATGTACTCGTGGAGCCTTACTTGAATTATTCGAGTGTGCTGATGCGCTCTGGTAGTTCCGCGACCTGGCCATCTCCAATGGAGGCTATCCCGTAGGGTACACAAGCTCCCACTAGGCTGCTTCATGTCCGCCGAGCTGATATTATGTTGCAGTCCAGAGAATGATCTCGTACCCTGCTCGGACATGGCCGGAGACGTCGTCGCAGTCGGTGAAGATGTCACCGACTGGAAGGTCGGCGACCGGGTGTGCTCGAATTTCTCGACCGACCACGTTTACGGGGACACTAACCCCGAAATCATCAAAACGTCGCTTGGGGGTCAATCCCCTGGGGTGCTGACGGAATTCAGGACGTTCCCTGCGCACGTACGTCCGATTGCTTTTCTGGGTAGCGTGGTGTCGTGACTGAGAGATCATGTTAGTCGCTTGTCTCGATCCCGGAGCATCTGTCGTATGAGGAGGCTTCGACTTTACCGTATGATTTCCTTCAATTTTTTTCATTGTTTGAAAATTGATGGGTAGGCAGATGCGCAGCATTGACGGCGTACAACTCCCTCCATGGCCCTGTCCCAATAAAAGCAGGAGACTATGTACTCGTACTCGGCACTGGAGGCGTTTCCATGTGCGTCCCGACGCATCTATCTGTTCACTCCATCTAATTTCTGACGCATACCGGTCCGTAGCTTTGCGCTCCAATTCGCAGTCGCTGCGGGCGCTAACGTGATCGCCACTTCATCTTCCGACGAGAAGCTCAAGATCGCTAAAAAGCTGGGAGCGAAGCACGTTATTAACTACAAGGATACTCCCCAGTGGGACGACGAAGTGCTAAAGATTGTGAGTCTTATTATGATGTGGGTGTGGTATCCGTACTTAAACAAATCTTTAGACCCACGGAGCAGGTGTTGACCATATTATCGAAGTTGGCGGGCAGGGAACGCTACCTCGTTCGATCAATTCTGCTCGGGTCGGAGGCTCGCTTCATATCATCGGGTTTGTGTCGAAGGTGAAAGCAAATTTTCCGGGTAACGTGTGCTTTCGCGCTGACTCGGTCATTATTAGGACTCCGGAGACACCAATATCATTCTGCAGACCATTAGCAAGGCAATTCTTCTGCGCGGTATTTATATCGGCTCTGTTGCCCAGTAAGTCCTCATCCAAACGCACACGGCTTCCTTTGACATGGTCTCCGCTGCAGGTTCAAGGATATGAACCGGATGATTTCTGCCAACCCAGAGACCACCAAGCCTGTCGTTGACAAGGTTTTCCCGTTCGATCAGGCAGTACAGGCGTATGCGCATCTCGAGTCCCAGGCGCATGTTGGAAAGGTTGTTATCAGGGTGTCGAAGAATTAACTGAAGGAATAAGACGAAGAAGTACCAATGCCGTATGTACTATTGGAGAAATGAAAGAAGAATGATGCACGACGATCACAGTGAAATAGAGTTTGTGACTGAGGTGACTCTTTCCGCAAAGAGTGTGAAAGAAACGAATCGCCGCGTTGGCGTGCCCACGCCACAGGAGCTCCGTAAGACTGGACATATCAAAGCTCGGGATTCGTCATATAATACAAGTCAAACGGTGTGAATCGCGGTTCCAATTGTCCAGGGATATACGTTCTCCAAAATGTTTGGACCGCCGACATCAGCTACCCGAAGTAACACAGAATGCAGGGGGTCGAAATGGATCTAGATATATGCGTAAATTTATTTAGATTCATTCAAGTAGTTAATCAATTGTCTTACTTTGGATGGCATGAAACTGAGAAGAGTTGATATTGTTCCCGCAACGCGCCGACCCAAATCTCGCCGAGTCGCTACTGGCCGCGTACGTGGTGGCATAAAGTGTGCCCAAGAAGGTTGACTTGACAAGACCTTTAGCTCAGCCCACTAGCACAGAGCAACGAAGGCAAGAACGGCGATTCTTTCACGACAGATAGTCGCGGGGAATCAGTTGCCGCCACCACAGCTGCGAGAATCTTAGTTGCATCCCTACAGCTCGAATCTCAACATGGAGTCATTAAATAAGTATATCACGGACGTACTCTTGTTTTGCACGCACTACGCACTCGGCGCCATCCTCTGCAACCCACAGGATATCAACATAGAGGGATGCGCATGTCAGCCCGAACGTCTGCGCGAGCGCGTCGGAGAGGACCTTGCGCAGCGTGAGCACCTCTGCTGTGGGCGGAGAGATGGAGAAGCGGATGTAATGGTTTTCTGAGGGAAATGGATGGGATTGCATTTCTCGATGGTGTGGTTGGCGACGAACTCGAGGAGTTCCAAACGACCTGATCCGGGCCGTGACGTATGGGCTGATCGGCATACAGCAAGCGCGCGACACCTTGACGTTGAACTTTGCTGCTTTCCTTCCTCGATGGAAAATCTGTCCTATTGGAAGCCAGGTTCACTTTCAGCAATGCGTTATACGAGCTTTTGTCACAATATCTTTGAGATTTCGACATTACGCCCTCTATATGGCCAGTGCGCGGGCTTGGTCGCCACTCACGAAGTTGCCTCATGCCAAACTAATTAGCATAGGACATCTTTGTATTGTCTCGACCGTGACTTGCAATCGCTTGGACCCAGGCCCATTCACATATAAGTAAGACTGACACAGGCTTCTTTGACTCCGTTGCATCATCACCCAAATTCATCAGGTGAGACATGCTGAATCGCAGCTCGATGCTTAGATTGACGTATCATATCCTTGCAGTAATCAAAGCGCACTCCGCTCATCTTCAGCCTCGTGGACTGTGGGTGGCTTCCTCAATTCAGGCTCCGAGAAATCTCAAGTGAGCACCCCTGTATCCACGATTATATCGCTCTCCCATCTCTGAACAGTTGCAGCTGCTTCCGTGCACTTTTGTGTAAGTTCTACATCTCGTTTTCATTTTCATTCGCGATGACTGATGAATGTCATCAGCTGCAGCCCTTAGCGTGCGTTTTACAGAAGCCTTGTCGATTCAAACATGAAGCTGACTTTCATGATTATCAGGTTTCACTCCGATAAATTCACAGGAACTTTATAAGTGAAAATGAACAGAGCGTTAGACTGTGCAATTTTTCCTCTCATTTTGCGATTTCGACAACCAGCTAACTTTTGCGCCATACTTAGATGTCGTTGAGCTTCATATCACGAAGGGCAACGATCTGATTTTCGAATCCATCGCTCCGAACAAACACCCTGCGGAAGGTTCGGGATCTTTTTTGAACGCGTTGAATGGGTTGATAGACATATCCGACATCCAAGCCTCCAGAAAGAAACCAATAGCAGGAGACCTGAACGCCCTAACGCGCCAGCTCATCCTTAAGTATGCAAAGTATACCACTCCGCGCCAGGTGTCCGACGACGCGTCCCCAGAAGAGATCGAAAAAGACAACGCGCGTCGTCTCAACGCGCTCACTACACGCAAACGTTTCATCTTTCGCTCCTGGCCGCGGGATCCGGCTGGCAAGGTCATCACGCAGGAAAATAGCTACATGGGCAAGATGACCTCGAACGGGATTCAGCTGTGGGGTGCTACAATGTGGGATTTTTATACTGTGCACCGGCTGCCAGTGGTCCGATCGTATATCACCTTGTCGACAGGGAGCAAACTAGCGAAGTGGATGAAGGAGAATGGTGAGTTGGAGTGGGCGAAGGATGAGATTAAATGGGCTGAAAGGGAGGAGGACCCGAAGGAGTTGTTCCCATGCGATATCGGGGTGCTGATCGAAGACAAGGAGAAGTTTTATAGGATCTATCATGGAGGGGAGATGATTAAAAAGTGGAGAGAAAAGAGACAGGTACGATTTCCCATTTCAATTCTTCGAACCGCGCATATATGTGCTGATGACCTTTCATTTATGTAGTTGCCTCCCGAAAAATCCCTCTTCGAACCGCGAGTTTATCCGCCCAAATTTCCCAAGACCCCATTCGGCGATCTCATGCCTCGTCCAACTCTGCAGCAGCGCATCCCGCTCCATCTTCTCCCGAAGAAGCTCATCGTGCATGACCCGTGGTACCTTCTCGCCGTCTGCAGATACACCGAGAAAAAGTGGGACAAGGCGTACACATGGGGCAGCAAGGAGGACGTCACGCATGTATATAAACTCACGCTCTCTCCTGATGGTCGTGAGCGAATGGTAGAGGATGAAGAAGCTGCCAGGAAGGTGCACGAAAAGTCGAAGAAGAACCCAGATGGTCTGGAGAGGCACAAAGATCTGCCCCATGGGTTCCTCTTGTCACCGACTGATCCCATTATCCCCGATGAGCCTATCGAGCCGCTCATTTACGTCGTACACGACCCTCCTCCTCTCCGCCAGCCTGCCGCCGAAGCGCATCTGTACATTTCTCCCACACACACAGCGGGCGTTGGTAACCACTCAGCAGTATACCATGCCGAGTGGGAGCTCCCTCGCTCCCTCTTCGTCCCCGAGGTTTTGTGCCAGTACTGTGTGGCGGAGGACGTGCAGCGCATCATAACCGAGGAGGACGGCGAGAACGGTGAGAAGATAGCACCTCAATGGAAGGAGAAGAGCGCGAAGTGGGTACAGACTGTGCACGTGAAGGAGGAGATAACGACAGAGGTGGTGCGCCTCAACAAGGACGGGACGGCACCCGCGTCCGGCATCGAGGACGCAGACGTGTATGTCCTTAGCCCCGGGGAGAGGAAGCTCTCGCTGGAGTACGACGGCCCCTTGCGGTTCATCAAGACCAGCGTGAAGCACCAGAACCTCGAGCGCGGGCGATATTGCGCGCATCTGGAGAACGAAGGCATGGACGTGCATCCCCTCAGCTCGCGCGTGCGCGTGGCGGCGAAGTTGTCGAAGCAGCATGACGAGCATCTGGAGTTGGAGGCGAGGAATTATCAGACGTTCCCGCGACATTTCTTCGAGCATTGGAGTGGGTTCAACGTGATTAATCCGCTGCATGAGCCGACGCCGGTGGGAGCGGTAGTACCCCAGTTCTATGGCTATTACGTGCCAACCAAGGAGGAGTGGGTCCCGGAACCGTGTGAGGAGGAGGAAGTGGAGGAGGAGAAAGATAACGCTAGAGAGATGGAAAAGGAGGGTGGAGGTCAAGGCAGCATGATGGACGTTGACGACGAGGTGGAGAAAGACGATGGCGCGAAAATGGAGGTCGATCAAGTCGAGGGCGAGAATGACAAGGCCGAAAGTGACAACGACAAGGTCTGTGGGAAGGACGACAAGGTCAAAGGCGGAAACGGCAAAATCGGCGGCGAGAACGATTCTCAGGTCGAGGGCAAGAACGATTCTAAGGTTGATGGCGATAACAGCAAGATGGAGGTCGAGAAGGACAAGTCCGATGGCGAGAATGACAAGGTCGAGGGCGACAGTGCCAAGGACGAGAACAATGAAAGCAAAAGCTACGAGAAGAGTGAACCCGAACGAACCCCCTCACCCCCTCCTAGGCGTCCCACATACCTCAGTCCCATTCTCCTCATCGAAGAGTGCGGCAAGCAGATCAATCCCACCGAACTCAGCATCGATGACAGGTCCGTCTGCATAGCGACTTCTCATTTTAATTTGCATAACTAACTTTTTGTTCGTTCAGAAACGAATGCGCCTCGCTCATGTACCGCTTCCACGATGCTGGATGGTGCCACGGCTCCATCTACGCGCGCAACATCCTCCAGCAGCCTGGCCCAATCACCGATTGGCCAATAAACCAAATGGCCAACGCGCTGAACAGCGATGATTTGCTGGGCCATCAATGGAACTTCCGCTTTATTGATTTCGGGCGCACCGAAGGTCCTACTAAGAAGGGGTCTTGGGACCGGGTGCATGAGAAGACGACTATTGCAAGGCTGATGGACATTTTGGGGCTCGGTGATAGTTGACAGTGTATTTTATTTTATTTTTTCACTCGCGCTCTCTCGTATGTGAAATCAGTTTAGATCGTTTGCTATTTGGCATGTACATGATACTTACCGTATCATGTAGGTAATTTTGGTCGGCGTCCTCTAACATTTCACCCCTCAATGAACAATAATATCTCGGTATATCTTGTCGACAAAAACCAGCTGATTAATTTTCTTCGCCTTATTCAATATGCCCTTGTATCCTCCATTTTATGTTTTTCGAATTCAGGGCATTCAATTTGGAAAATGCGGTCTGGGCTGAGCGTGAGAACTCGACTTCGCTTCAACCGCACGAAGGCTTTCCAACTTTTGCATATTTGCAACAATTCCCTTACAGTTGGCCGCTCAGTCCTCCTTAGGAGGCCTAGCTCATTAGAAACTGGATTCACGTTCATCGATGCGCGCACCGCGATACAGTTTCTCTCACTTTTTCGGCCTGCTTCAGATACGCTCTCTGCTGAGCGTACGCGCAGTATGCCCAATACCCCCCCCCAACTATTATTCAACAACCTGCCTCATACAAAGTGGAACTCTCAAGATGGCTCAGTATTGCTCGGATTCGGAGCCATCTAAATGACAAGCTACTTCGGCGCCGTCACCCTAAATTCATCCGGGGCGACATCTTGCTTCGGGAGTCCCAGTTCGATACTTGAACTGACGTGTTGTATCATTATAGTAATACTGGCGCACTCCACTCGTCCAGCGAGCCTCGTGGTCCGTAGTGGCTCGCAGATTCAGACTCCGAGAGTTCGAAGGTGAAGAAGCCCCGCCCAGCATTGTCAAGTCGCTCTCCCCATCTGTGAACGCTCTGAAAACTCGTTGTTGCGTCTGTAGGCTATACTTCTCGATATCGCGCTTTATCTATGATAACTGACAACTACTATCGGCAGTGGCTCTTAGCGTGCGTGGCGATGGATAGAGCACTTAGATTGACGTATCATATCCTTGCAGTAATCAAAGCGCACTCCGCTCATCCTCTACCTCGTGGTCTGTGGGTGGCTTCACTAATTCAGGCTCCGAGAATTCTCAAGTGAACACTCCCGTATCTACGATTATATCGCTCTCCCATCTCTGAACAGTTGCAGCTGCTTCCGTGCACTTCCGTGTAGGTTTTACATCCCGTTTTCATTTTCATTCGCGATGACTGACGGATGTCATCAGCTGCAGCTCTTAACGTGCGTTTTACAGGAATCTTGTCGATTCAAACATGAAGCTGACTTTCATGATTATCAAGTTTCACTCTGATGAATTCACAGAAACTTTATAAGTGAAAATGAATAGAGTGTTAGACTGTGCGGGTTTTCCTCTCATTTTGCGATTTCGACAACCAGCTAACTTTCGCGCCATACTTAGATGTCGTTGAGCCCCATATCACAAAGGGCGACGATCCGATTTTTGAATGCATCGCTCCGAATAAACACCCTGCGGAAGGTTCGGGATCTTTTTTGAACGCGTTGAACGGGCTGATAGACATGTCCGACATCCAAGCCTCCAGAAAGAAACCGATAGCGGGAGACCTTAACGATCTAACGCGCCAGCTCATCCTCAAGTATGCAAAGCACACCACTCCGCGCCAGGTGCCCGACAACGCGTCCCCAGAAGAGATCGAAAACGACAACGCGCGTCGTCTCCACGCGCTCACGACGCGCAAACGTTTCATCTTTCGCTCCTGGCCGCGGGATCCCGCTGGCAAGGTCATTACACCGGAAAATAGCTACCTGGGCAAGATGACCTCGAACGGGATTCAGCTGTGGGGAGCTACAATGTGGGATTTTTATACTGTGCGCCGGCTGCCAGCGGTCCAATCGTATGGCACCTTGTCGACAGGGAGCAAACTGGCGAAGTGGATGAAGGAGAATGGAGAGTTGGAGTGGGCGAAGGATGAGATTAAATGGGCTGAAAGGGAGGAGGACCCGAAGGAGTTGTTCCCATGCGATATTGGGGTGCTGATCGAAAACAAGGAGAAGTTTTATAGGATCTATCATGGAGGGGAGATGATTAATAAGTGGAGAGAAAAGAGACAGGTACGATTTCCCATTTCAATTCTTCGAACCGCGCATATATGTGCTGATGACCTTTCATTTATGTAGTTGCCTCCTGAAAAATCCCTCTTCGAGCCGCGAGTCTATCCGCCCAAATTTCTCAAAACCCCATTCGGCGATCTCATGCCTCGTCCAACTCTGCAGCAGCGCATCCCGCTCCATCTTCTCCCGAAGAAGCTCATCGTGCATGACCCGTGGTACCTTCTCGCCGTCTGCAGCTACACCGAGAAAAAGTGGGACAAGGCGTACACATGGGGCAGCAAGGAGGACGTCACGCACGTATATAAACTCATGCTCTCTCCTGAAGGTTGCGAGCGAATGGCGGAGGATGAAGAAGCTGCCAAGAAGGAGCACGAAAAGGTGAAGAACCCAATTGGCCTGGAGAGGCACAAAGATCTGCCCCATGGGTTCCCCTTGTCGCCGACTGGTCCCATTATCCCCGATGAGCCTATCGAGCCGCTCATTTATGTCGTACACGACCCTCCTCCTCTCCGCCAGCCTGCCGCCGAAGCGCATCTGTACATTTCTCCTGCACACACAGCGGGCGTTGGTAACCACTCAGCAGTATACCATGCCGAGTGGGAGCTCCCTCGCTCCCTCTTCTTCCCCGAGTTTTTGTGCAAGCACTGCGTAGCGGAGGACGTGCAGCGCATCATAACCGAGGAGGACGGCGAGAACGGCGAGAAGATGGCGCCTCAATGGAAGGAGAAGAGCGCGAAGTGGGTACAGACTATGCACATGAAGGAGGAGATAACGACAGAGGTGATGCGCCTCAACGAGGACGGGACGGCACCTGCGTCCGGTAGCGAGGACATAGACATATATGTCCTTAGCCCCGGGGAGAGGAAGCTCTCGCTGGAGTACGACGGCCCCTTGCGGTTCATCAAGACCAGCGTGAAGCACCAGAACCTCGAGCGCGGGCGATATTGCGCGCATCTGGAGAACGAAGGCATGGACGTGCATCCCCTCAGCTCGCGCGTGCGCGTGGCGGCGAAGTTGTCGAAGCAGCATGACGAGCATCTGGAGTTGGAGGCGAGGAATTATCAGATGTTCCCGCGACATTTCTTCGAGCATTGGAATGGGCTCAACGTGATTAATCCGCTGCATGAGCCGACGCCGGTGGGGGCGGTGGTACCCCAGTTCTATGGCTATTACGTGCCGACCAAGGAGGAGTGGGTGCCGGAGCAGTATGAGGAGGAGGAAGTGGAGGAGGAGAAAGATGACGATAGAGAGATGGAAAAGGAGAGTGGAGGTCAAGGCAGCACGATGGACGTTGACGACGAGGTGGAGAAAGACGATGGCGCGAAAATGGAGGTCGATCAAGTCGAGGGCGAGAATGACAAGACTGAAAGTGACAACGACAAGGTCAAAAGTGGAAACGACAAAGTCGGCGGCGAGAACGAAACACAGGTCGAGGGCAAGAACGATTCTGAGGTTGATGGCAAAAACAGCAAGATGGAGGTCGAGAAGGACAAGTCCGATGGCGAAAATGACAAGGTCGAGGGCGACAGTGCCAAGGACGAGAACAATGAAAGCAAAAGCTACGAGAAGAGTGAACCCGAACGAACCCCCTCACCCCCTCCTAGGCGTCCCACATACCTCAGTCCCATTCTCCTCATCGAAGAGTGCGGCAAGCAGATCAATCCCATGAAACTCAGCGTCGATGACAAGTCCGTCTGCATAGCGACTTCTCGTTTTAATTTGCATAACTAACTTTTTGTTCGTTCAGAAATGAATGCGCCTCGCTCGTCTACCGTTTCCACGATGCTGGATGGTGCCACGGCTCCATCTACGCGCGCAACATCCTCCGACAGCCTGGCCCAATCACCGATTGGCTAATAAACCAAATGGCCAACGCGCTGAACGACGATGATTGGCCGGTTCATCAATGGAGCTACCGTTTGATTGATTTTGGGCGCGCCGAAGGTCCTACTAAGAAGGGGTCTTGGGACCGGGTGCATGAGAAGACGACTATTGCAAGGCTGATGGACATTTTGGGGCTCGGTGATAGTTGAGAGTGATTTTTATTTTATTTTTTCACTCGCGCTCTCTCGTATGTGAAATCAGTTTAGATCATTTGCTATCTGGCACGTACATAATTATTCAGTAGTTGATCTCTTTTGTTTGGCTGTGGGAATGCCCACGTGATTCCTCGCGCGAAAAAGTTGGATTTCAAAGAATTATGCAAACGACTGTAGCACCTAAAAACAACATCGTGTCATTTTCTCCAGTTTTGCCTACCCCCTTGATTCAGGGCATTCAACTTGAAAAACGCGGTCTCGGCTGAGCGTGAGAACTCAACATCGCTTTAACCGCACGCAGGCTTTCCAACTTTGCACATTTCAACAATTCCCTTACACTTAGCCGCTCAGTCCTCCTTAGGAGGCCTGGCTCATTAGAAACTGGATTCACGTTCATTGATGCGCGCACCGCGATACAAGCTCTCACTTTTTCGGCCTGCTTCAGATACGCTCTCTGCTGAATGTACGCGCAGTATGCCCAATGCCCCCCCCAATTATTCAACAACCTGCCTCATACAAAGTGGAACTCTCAAGATGGCTCAGTATTGCACGGATTCGGAGCCATCTAAATGACAAGCTACTTCGGCGCCGTCACCCTAAATTCATCCGGGGCGACATCTTGCTTCGGGAGTCCCAGTTCGATACTTGAACTGACGTGTTGTATCATTATAGTAATACTGGCGCACTCTACTCATCCAGCGAGCCTCGTGGTCCGTGATGGCTCGCAGATTCAGACTCCGAGAGTTCGAAGGTGAAGAAGCCCCGCCCAGCATTGTCAAGTCGCTCTCCCCATCTGTGAACGTTCTGAAAACTCGTTGTTGCGTCTGTAGGCTATACTTCTCGATATCGCGCTTTATCTATGATAACTGACAACTACTATCGGCAGTGACTCTTAGAGTGCGTGGCGATGGATAGAGCACTTAGATTGACGTATCATATCCTTGCAGTAATCAAAGCGCACTCCGCTCATCCTCTACCTCGTGGTCTGTGGGTGGCTTCACTAATTCAGGCTCCGAGAATTCTCAAGTGAACACTCCCGTATCTACGATTATATCGCTCTCCCATCTCTGAACAGTTGCAGCTGCTTCCGTGCACTTCCGTGTAGGTTTTACATCCCGTTTTCATTTTCATTCGCGATGACTGACGAATGTCATCAGCTGCAGCTCTTAACGTGCGTTTTACAGGAATCTTGTCGATTCAAACATGAAGCTGACTTTCATGATTATCAAGTTTCACTCTGATGAATTCACAGAAACTTTATAAGTGAAAATGAATAGAGTGTTAGACTGTGCGGGTTTTCCTCTCATTTTGCGATTTCCACAGCCAGCTAACTTTCGCGCCATACTTAGATGTCGTTGAGCCCCATATCACGAAGGGCGACGATCCGATTTTTGAATGCATCGCTCCGAATAAACACCCTGCGGAAGGTTCGGGATCTTTTTTGAACGCGTTGAACAGGCTGATAGACATATCCGACATCCAAGCCTCTAGAAAGAAACCGATAGCGGGAGACCTGAACGCCATAACGCGCAAGCTCATCCTCAAGTATGCAAAGCAAACCACCCCGCGCCAGGTGTCCGACGACGCGTCTCCAGAAGAGATCGAAAAAGACAACGAGCGTCGTCTCCACGCGCTCACGACGCGCAAACGTTTCATCTTTCGCTCCTGGCCGCGGGATCCGGCTGGAAAGGTCATCACGCAGGAGAATAGCTGCCTGGGCAAGATGACCTCGAACGGGATTCAGCTGTGGGGAGCTACAATGTGGGATTTTTATACTGTACACCGGCTGCTAGCGGTCCAATCGTCTATCACCTTGTCGACAGGAAGCAAACTAGCGAAGTGGATGAAGGAGAATGGAGAGTTGGAGCGGGCGAAGGACGAGATTGAGTGGGCGGAGCGGGAGGATGACCCAAAGGAAGTGTTTCCCTTTGATATCGCAGAGCTGATTAAAGACACCGAGAGGCTGCCATTTGGCCGTAGGTTCAGAGCTGGATCTGAGTCGTTGACGAAGTGGAGAGAAAAGAGGAAGGTACAATTTCTCACTTTAATTTACGAAACGTGTATATAATGTGCTAATTACTTTTTATTCATATAGCTACCTCCGACATCGCTCTTTGAGCCGGGAGTTTACCCACCCGGATTCCCCAGAACGCCGTTCGGTAGTCTAAGGCCTCCTCCGACTCTGGAGCAGCGCTTGCCTCTTCACCTTCTTCCAAAAAAGCTCATCGTGCATGACCCGTGGTACCTCCTCGCCGTCTGTAGCTACACCGAGAAAACAAGGGACAAGACGTATGCATGGGGCAGCAAAGACGATGTTACACATATCTACAAACTCGAGCTCTCCGCCGCTGGTCGTAAGCGGATGAAAGAGGACGAAGAGGCTGCCCAGAGCGAGCACCAAACGCTGAAAGAAACCTCAGAGGGTCTAAAGGGACATAAAGATCTGCCACACGGGTTCCTTCTGTGGCCGACTGAGCCTATTGTCCCCGATGAGCCTATTGAGCCACCCGTATACGTCGTACACGATCCTGCACCTCTGCGCGAGCCTCCCGCCGAAGCGCATCTCTATATCTCCCCCGTACACACCGCAGGCGTCGGGAACCATTCAGCAGTGTACCATGCCGAATGGGAACTCCCCCGCTCGCTCTTCGTTCCTGAGATTCTATGCCAGCAATGCGTCATGGAAGATGTACAGCGAATTATATACGAGGAAGACGGCGAGGACGGAAAGAAGGGGGCTCCGCAGTGGAAGAAGAAGAGCGGGAAGTGGGTGCAGCACTTACACTCGAAGAAGGAGTTGACGATGGAAATTCTGAACGCCAATGACGACGGGACCGCGCCTCCAGCGGGTGGCGACGATGCGGATCTGTACGTCGTTAGCCCGGAGGAGCAGACGATCTCGCTAGAGTACGAAGGTCCGGTGCGGCTCATCAAGACGCGGGTGAAGCACCAGAGCTTCGAGCGCGGGCGGTACTGCGCGCATCTGGAAGAGGCGGACGTGGACGACCATCCTCTCACCGCGCGCCTACGGGTAGCAGGCAAGTTGTCCAAGCAGCATGACAAGCATCTGGCAATGGAGGCAGAGAATTACCAGGCGTTCCCGAGGCATTTCTTCGAGCACTGGAATGGGTTTAATCTCGTCAATCCGCTGCATGAGCCGACGCCGGTGGGGGCTCTGGTGCCCCAGTTCTATGGATACTATGTGCCGATGAAGGACGAGTGTGTGCCTCTACCGAGTGAGGAGGAGAAGGAAAAGGAAAAGGAGAATGATGAGCAGGTGAGCAAGGAGAGAGGACAAGGGCGAGAAAAAGGAGGTCCACAAGCCGAGCGCGAGACTGGCAAGGACGACGGAGACAACTACAAGGTTGAAAGTGAGAGCGACTCTAGCATCCCTTACGAGATTAACAAGGTCGAAGGCGACAACGGTTGGGTCGACGACGAGAACGACGACGATTACAGTGACGGCGCCGAAGAAGAGAACAGGGAAAACAAAAGCGATGAGCAGAGTGAACCTGAACGATCCTCACCCCCTCCTAGGTGTCCCACGTATCTTAGTCCCATTCTCCTCATTGAAGAGTGTGGCCGCCAGATCATTCCCAACCAACTCAGTATAGACGACAGGTCCGTCTGCATCCCCATTTCGCACTTGAATTGCGTACCTAACATCTTTCTCCACACAGAAACGAATGTGCCTCCCTCATTTATCGTTTCCACGACGCCGGGTGGACCCACGGCTCGATTCACCCACGCAATATCCTGTGGAAAACGGGTCCTATAACCGACTTTCCATTGTCTCGGATGGCGAACGGGCTACGAAGTGATGATTTGCGAGGTCACCAATTCATTTTTCGCCTGATCGATTTCGGACGCAGTAAAGGCCCGTGGAAGGAGTCTTTGGATCGGGTGAATGAGGAGATGACTGTTGCAAAGTTGATGGACATTTTGGGGCTTGGGGACGGTGTACTCTGATTGCCACTTTTTTTTCTTCTGCTTGTCCGTGTGCTTTGCTCACTCGTGTGAATTCTGTTTGGACTGTTTGCTAGCATGTAACCGATACTGTACATGCATATAATTTGGTCATAGCTAGTCGTAGTTCGCTGCTCAGTAAATGAATTCTCGATATGTATCATTGAACAAGGCCTCTGGATCTTCCAGGTTATCTTCTCATGATTCAATGTGTATTCATCTACAAAGAAGACATGTACTGCAAATTCGACGCGTTCAATGAATAAGAGCTCGCGTGACCGCGTCGCCGTTTGTGTTTGAACCGCCGCCGTCATCCACCAGCGACTTATTCGGCATGTAAGCTCCTCTCATATTCTTACCACCGCGTATCCACCTAGTATATACATCCTTTTATAACTCCGTTATTCAAATCTATGGATCCAACGGCGAAGAACGTCAATATTACGGTAGATGACTTCGATAGCGTTCTCTTGTACGCGGACCAATCTGTTTGGACGACACCGGACCCCTCAAGCTCTACATTCGATGACACTAATTCACCATGGTGGATGGGCACTTACCACAAAACGGACGTTACGGGAGCCTCGTTGAGCTTCAACTTCACTGGTGAGCATCATACTAGCTCATGGGCATTTACTCGTCGTCACAGTGGCTCTGTGACTCTTTCAGGTCCAGCTATCTACGTTTACGGTCATGCAGGACCTTCGTATGGTTCATATGAAGTCCAGATTGACTCTTTCTCGGCAAATTTCAGTGCACATTCTACCAGCAACGCGTCAACTCCGCACCTGCTCTATGGGGCGAACAACCTCACTTATGGCATGCATAACCTGGTTCTGCGAAACCTTGGGGCTATGGGCGGCGATGCAGGGGGAAGTACATTCCTATTTGATTATTTGCAGGCTACTATGCAAGTGGCAGGTGCCGGGTGAGTCTCAAGGAAGTCTTCTGTCATCTTGGACGCCATTAAGCTGCGTTTTGGTTAATAGTGCCAGCGTCTCCAACGTCACATACGAAGAGAATAACGCTGCGCTCACATACACGGGCACATGGGGCAACAACACTGGGCCTGTCTTTAGTGGAGGTGGAACCGCATATACGAACGAGGATCAAGCCTCCGTGTCCTTGTCATTCCACGGTACGCCTCCCTCGCACCCTCATTTTGCACGTCGACCAAATCAGTCTGACGCTATATCTCAGGATCTGCCATCTACGTCTTCGGCGACAAAAAGAACGATCATGGCCCATATCGCGTGACGCTCGACAATGGCTCTGCGCAGATCTACAGTGGCATCTCTGGCTGTGGTGGAGCATTCGGCATGACATGCGAGCAGCAGAAGCCGACGCTGCAGTTTGTTGCGCAAAACTTGGATAGCTCACTACACACTATCAACATCGTGAATCTGGCTGGGGTGAACAAGTCGTTCTTAGGTGCGCTAGCTTTCTTCCCCTTCTGTAAGCGCGCTATGGGCTGACCCTAATTCAAGATATCGATAGCTTCGTCGCTACTGTGCCTTCGGAGTACACCGTTCGGCAGCTGACGAATTCATCCTCGCCATTTGTATCTGCCTCCTCAGGTAACACTTCCTCGGGCTTTACTTCATCGGGAACAGCTTCTTCGCCTGGGGCCACGACCTCGCATACCAGCGCTGCTACTTCTCTCGCGCCTTTCTTGTCCATCTGGAACCCAGCTCTTGTCTTCATCCTAGTCGTGTCTTGGCTGGTGCGACCAAACGTGCGTCATTACTAGGAAGCTCACTCGTAATTTCCCCGTAATACCCCTATTCTTTGTAAGTGCCATTTGTCTACAAAGCGGCCTCCTATCTGACGTCTATGAAAAGATTCACTGTACCGTACATGTGGCTTTGTCTTCTCCACAGTGAAAATTTAATATCTTGAACTCTGCTGCATCCATTCAGTACCTCGTTTTGCCACGTCTACTAACACTCGCGATGCTAGGATACCCTCCAGCTCCTCCAGCATCGACATACTATAGCGCCGATCCCTCTTGTAATCTGGTCCATCTTTGTCAGTCTACCCGTCTTCATGATCCGTACTTATTAACAGGAAATGTCACAGCGAAATCCTCGGTTCAAACAATCCTACAGGTCCGGAAGCTTATCGTTCCACCCTTGTCTGATTCCATCTCCCTCAATCTCGAACCGGCAACTTATTTCTTGGCTTCAGATGCCAAAGAGGGACGATCCTGATTTCTGGTCGAAAGCAAACTGACTTCAGTTACTAAAACCCCAATATTTATGATGATTCTTTGCCCCCGGGACCTGAAAGCCTGAACTGGTGTGAAGTTTATTCTCTCCAAACCCTGAAAATCTTCGTTGGGATTACTTATGCAGGCTACTGTGGCACTTGCCTATAGAAAGCTGGGTGCCGCCAGGCCGAATCGACACCGATACCGAAAGTATTCGTTCCGTTCAATCCGTTCATCAGCAACGACATTGCTTTTGGCTTGAAGTCGGCGAGGAATTGATGCTTCAAGTCTCGGCAAATTCTTGTACTTGCCTGCCGTTTGCTGCCGTGTAGGCTATTGCTTTCTACTTTGCTTTTCCAGTGCATACCTCACTGGAGCCGGAAGATCATCATAACCCACCTGTTGCCAGGTTAACCCCCGATGAACGTACCACAACTATACAATATTCAGAGAAAGAATAGTGATGAACGGTGGGGTAAGCTGCTCAACTTACTCTTTTTCAAGGGCTAAAAAAAGACATTGCCAGCTTCTTTAACTGCGTCATTACAATGAGTACAAGGGATTTCTCCACTCCTTTTTTGTCACCAATCCGAACCGTCTGCAACTATGTACTTCGACTCGGCAGTCTGGTGCAGTATCTTGTGGGTTTCACGAGAATGCTTGACTTCCAAGCCAATAGGATGGGACAAAACCAAATTCCTTCCAAATCTCCAGGAAGAAGCCAGCCGAGCTTTTATGTAATGCGGGGCCCCACTTGGACCCTGCACGCGTTTTCCACACCCGACAGACTATATAACGGAGGACAACTGCTAAACGCCTTCCTCTAACAATCTAGCTACATTACGAATCACGTGTAGGCTACGGCTTTGCATGATGACGAGACTTCAAGGACAAAAACTCATATATACTATCAATGCTGTAGCTGGTATAGCTATCTTTTTGTACGTTAGTCTCTTCTCCTTCTAACAGATTACGGCTGACGCCTCTGTCCTTAGTTTTGGTTATGGTCAGGGAATGATGGGAGGTGTAAACACCTCGCCCAATTACGTCGAGACGATGGAGCTTGGTTATTCCAGCATCAGAGAAGTTCAGAAGGTTGTGTCGTGACGATCGCGGAGCCAACGATACAAGGCGGGATCGTCAGCAATATATTTTGCTTAGACCATACCATTCCGTCTCATGGCAATTACTTATATGTTATCCTTCTACAGTTTATTATCTCGGTACCCTTGTAGGCGCCATATTGGGCGGGATTTTGGCGATCGGATTTGAAGATTGAAGACTGCTTATTGGTAGTCTATGGGTAATCTTAGGTGCTGCACTTCAGTGCAGCGCGCAGAACCTGGCATGGTGCGTTTATGATTGAAATCTCTTGAAATTGTAGCAGCGACATTCATTTTTTTTCTAGGATGCTGTGCGCTCGGATAATAAATGGCATTTGCACAGGATTTCTAAATGCGATTGTCCCTGTACGGAGTGCTGAGGTTGCTACACACTTTTAGAGGTATGCTATGTGCACATTCAGAAATATGGCTAGAGGATTGATCGATGCATCAGGTGCTTTCATTACAATTAAATTCATGCACAATATCTTTGGTGTCGTAGTAGCATACTAGCTAAAATTTGGTCTTGGATTCGTAGGCGACGGACGTTCTCAAATCAGATGGAGACTTCCCATCGCCTTCCAGATTATCCCTGTTATCTTTTCATGGTATATTTTCTCATTTTTTGGCTTATCTCAAGATATCGGTGGATTGCACTCTATTTCATGCCTGAATCGCCGAGACGGCTTATCAAGGCAGGGCGTACTGCAGAACGAAGGAAGTTCTCCAACGCTTGCGCGCTTGCAGTGCGCCACCTTCAGACGAGAAGGGCGATGGTGTTCATGAAACGGCTAACAGGGAGTTTGAATCTATCGTCAATGCGTCAAGATGGAGAAGAAGCATTCCAAGCTATTGGAATATGTTCTGGGGTATCGGTGAGTCCTGAAAATCACTACTATCAGGCTACGTATGCCTGATGTTAAGGTATCTGCAAGGCTCCGGAGACCTGCATATTACTTGCAGGTCCAACTATCGATCTGGCTGCAGATCCTCCAAGGGTGCGTGACTGCTTGGTATATTGCTACGCTCCTTGTACAACGTGTTTAGTTTCAGATGGGTGGGAATTGCTGCGATTACCGTGTATGCACCGATGATATTTGCGGGGGCTGGTTATGGCGCTGGAAAGTCACCGTGGTTATCGGGGCTCAACAATGTACGCCCTCTATGTACATTTCTTGATGTCATTTTAACATCCCTCACGTTCTCTCAAGATAACATACATTATTACTACTTTGTTCGCTGCGGTGATTGTTGATCAATGGGGTCGCTGTGTAGGCCTCTGGTGGGATAGTGTTGCTCAAGGTGTTGCTATGGTGAGTACGATCGCTAGCTTTGCCCTCCAAGACGCTCTTATTGATCGACGCTCCGAAGATTTCGGCGAGGGCATTTTCTCACCTTCTCAAGGATCGCTCAGAGAACGCTTCGGCGTACGGTGGAGCTGCTGCCTCCTTCATCTTTATCTACACTGCTGCCTTTGGCGCGACATGGCTCACTATTCCTTGGGTTTATCCAACGGAGGTCAGGAACTTCATAAAGCCTACGTGTAATTGGTTGATTAAATTCACCTCCCTGTAGATTTACTAATTAGAGGTGAGAGCTAAAGGCAACGCGTGGGGTGTTGTGGGTTGGAGTATCGGAAATGGATGGCTGACATTGCTTAATCCGGTTATGTTTGATAAGATCGGTGAAAAGTCAGTTCGTTCAGATTCGGGGATAGACATACACCATTCACATTTTCTCCCGTAGTACTCTTCATATCTTCGGGGCAATCAACTTCTTGTGCATACCTATACTGTGTGCCTTCTATCCCGAGTATGTGTCCGCCCTAGCTGCTTCTCTTCGATGTCAGAACTCCAGCACTTTGTCAATCAGGACCGCCAACCGTACTCTTGAAGAGATGGGGTCTGCTGTTTGCAAGCAAGAGTCTGTTTGTATGGGACGAAGAGCGTAATTTTAAGAAGCTGAAGGCTAAACTTGCGAGTAGGAAGCAGATGAGTGAGGTCGTAAAGGGAGCCAGTGCATCAACTAGTGCTGAGGACATCAGCGAGAAAGCGGATGTGAGTACGTAGCCCATACACACTGCTGAAGAGGCAAGCACATCTGTTTAAGTGTAGAGGGACTATCACGTTCTCTTGCAGCATACTCGAATAGAAGTATTATATGATTAAATTAACATCTCTGCTAGGTATCTATTCAACTTGGATTTTGTACAATGGAGAGTCCCGCTCCCTGCAGAGAGCGGTTACAGATCTAATTGGTATAGTCGAGAACCCAGCTCCTCGATAGCAAGAATATGGTGCAATTATTAATACACCCTGGAAATAAATAAACAAGGTACACATTCATTCAGATGAAAATAACTATAGTTTCGTCTAGGGCGAATTCAAAGATCTGTAAGTCTTCTAGTCATGCGCCTCGTTAATACGGTACCGGGGCTAGTGTACAAGTTCGCGCGCCATCCACCGCCGCAGGTCTGGGCGGAATTGCCTACAAAGGGAACAATATAAGACATAATAATTTACATAATAAATTGACATACCATCGCACGGCGTGCTACAATCGCTAGCACTGGCCACAACACCGGCCCCACTAGCCTTGTATAGTTGTGAACCGCAGTAGCACTCTTTCCCGTATTCAGTGGCAGCAAGAGAATATCCTTGACCAGAGCAGATTCCTATGCACGTTTCTGTTGTCATTCCAGCCTGGGTGACAGAGGAGCCACGAAGCATGCGATCACTGCTGTCAACGTAGCATCCTGCACTAGTCCAGGACTACCAATGCCATAAGCAATGATAAGATAATCGATGTAACGAAGTATTCACCGTTGATGACGAGGATGCTTGGCTGTAGACGGATAAAGTCCAGCCACCCCCGCAGTATTTCGACGAATCGCCACCGCACTTCATGGGGCAATTGGTCTCCGAGATGACAGCCCCAGTTGCACCATTATTTGTCAGAGAACTTCCGCAATAGCCTGAAAAGGGATGAGTAAAGGGTAGAAGGAATAGGGAATACTAAGAACGCACATTCCGTTCTGATAGCAAGTGCACATGTCAGAAGGAGAAAGATCGATAGTTACAGAAAACCTACGAATATTCAACTCCGGCGTATTGATATCCAGCACATAGTGTCTGGCATTTTTGAGGTGTCATGTCTGACTGAGTATAGCTAGCGGCAGTCAGAGCACGTCGAGAACCAGATGTTCCCTCAGCAACGCAACCATAGTAAGAAAAGGAAGTGCTAGTCGACGCTGGGGCAGTACTTGTTGCAGTCGACGATCCTGAGGAAGAATATATCGAAATCCGATTTCCACCTCCACAAGTGTCGCTCGCTGAAGTCGTAATAAGCAAAACGCAAAAATACAGTTGCTCCACGGACTTACATTTTCCGGAGCAAGGCATGTTACATTCGCTTGCTGATGTGGCACTCACACCAGCAGTTATACTGTTGGAGCAGAAGCACTCCACGCCGTATTCAGTGCCTCCGAAAGCATATCCCGCGGTGGCGCAAGTAGCTAAACATTTAGCGACTGTTTGTGTCGTTTGCGATACGTAAAGGCCATTTGCCAATGTGCGAGGCGAATAATCAGGGTAGCATCCGAGATAGGTCCATCCAGCGGGTGTTCCGGTACTTGTCGCAGTTGATGCGGCAGAGGTGGGTGTTGATGTGGTTGTCGGGGTTGTGGATGAGGTAGGTGCCACCACCGTGCTGGCTTCTAAAGTAGCAAATGCTTAAGTTACTATACTAGTTTCGGATATCAAATAGCTAGTTCGCGGACATACTCGCAGCTCCAACGTAGGCATTATAGTTATCTGAAGCATAAACCATTAATCACCTAGGACACTTCATCTGTTGTAGCGATAAAAGTGTACTTACAAATGGCAGGTTGATTGACGTAAGTGAAGTCAGACGGGGATTCATTGATAACGGTCTGGCCATTCTTGACCATAGTCACTGTGATCATACCAGCGGACAAAGGAATCTTAAGCTTTGTCACGCCTGCTGCAACGTTGGTGAATGTCTGAGAGGAGCCACCGCATGTCAAAGTAACCGTGCTGGTCGAAGTAGAGAACACGACAGCCCAGAGGTAATCCTGGAGAATCGCTGAGCGAAATAATTAGTCGGCAAAAGGAAATGGCTTACCAGTGCCCAATCGGAACCGGTAGGTTTGCCGAGACCGTCGGATGTGGCAGAAGCACCTGCAGGGTGTGGCCGAGCCCAGTAATAAATAACGTCTTGCTATTCAAAGATATCGCATCAGCAGAATATCCAAAATCGTACAACGACCGACGCACAGTAATAGCAGGATAGGATCCAGTTTTAAAGGCTGTGATGTAGTACTGAGACATGTCGAACCACGCGGTGTGAGGGAAGTTGGTTGCCCAGGTTGTTCCACTGGGTTGAGCTCCCTTGATGGGTCCAAAGCTAAGGCAAGAAGAGACAAAGTTAGAATGAACGCCCCGATGGCAAAGAAGTTGACTGACTAGTCGGATTCACCAAAATCGTTCCTATAGATACAAGGAATGAAAATACATTCTTGGAAAGGTTGGCTAGGCTGCTTACCAGGTGACCATCTCAACGAAAGTCAATTGGTTCCGCATAGCAATCAGCTGCTCCCACCTCGTGTTAATAAGCCAGTCGTCACCCCGTTGGTAGAAGTTCTTGTAGCTGAAATGAGTGCTGAATAAATGTTAGTCGAGTTACTCTCGTATCTCGAGGTAGAAACAGACATACTACATCCAAACACTGATTGTCGTGGCATATCTAGCGCCCAGCTGGCTGAGATCTGGAAAACGAATTTGAGATTATGCGCATGGTAGTCACAAGGGAGAAAAAGCTAACAATAGTTATCGTCATCAGTCTGGGCGGAAAGGACTGAATCAGCGTCTATTTCATTGAACGTTTAATAAATGACTTACAGTTTTATCTTGGTTTCCGGTAGGCCATGCACATCCCCAGCTGCAAGGAGGTCAATGAGCGAGTAGATCGGGAAAAGAAGGCAGAAAAAAAGCGCACCAGTACCACGAATCCAAAGCTGGCCAGTTGTTAAACTGGCCTTCAAGACCCCAGATGAAGGGCATCAGATACCCATTCGTCTGATCCTTGACAGACTGCCAACCACCGTTCCCGAGACAATCGCCTGAGTAGGTCGAGATCATAGTTTTGCCGTTGACCTTGAATTGGTTGGGGTGCGACCCGAACTCGTTCACCCGGTCGACGATATCAGACACGGCGCACCCCAGCTCCGTGAAGTCGAAGGAGATGAAGAGCTTAAAGCCGGTGCCCAGGGCGGCGGCGGCGGCGTAGGCTGACCCGATCTGACTGCGCTGCCAATCGTCGCTGCCTATGTTGAGCGCGAGAGCATCGCTATCGGTGAGAGGAAGGACAAGAGAGTTAGTTCCACGATAATAACGAAGAAAATATAATACATACACCCCCTTGGCTTGAATGCGCTGAATGTCGTCTGTCCAGTCTGCTTGGGTGTAGGGATATCTGAATGAATGTGTAAGAAAACCGCCTGACAAAAAATAGCATCGATGAACACGCACGTATCTGATCGATGGATGTGGAGTAAGAAAAATCAGTCAAAGATCAAGACATTGCATAGGAACAAACGCACTGCCGACAATCTGTAAGATGAATGCAATGTTTAGATTAACTTCAGCGCGCCAAAAAATATGAACACTCACATGATGCATGAAAACATATTTCGTCCCATCCCTCTTCTGCAGCTCAACAGGGTCATCTCCAAGGAGCTGGGTCCCGTTGGTGAGAGAAACATGAGAACGCTTGTGGTGGTTGCGGAAGATCGGGTTGAGTGAACGATGGTGGGAAGCCAATGAAGGCGTAAAAAGAGGAGTCAGAGACAGTACAGTAAAAAGATGAAGGAGGCGCATTGTACAACAAACGATAGTGGTGAGACCTGCTGGCCTTGTAAGTTATAAAGAAGGTGGGGAGCCCAAGGCGGGCGAGTCTCCGAGCTAGCACAAGCAGCGGCAAGAACGAAGGGAAGCCGAAAAGAGAGATGCGCCACCAACTAGCTGTCATATTAAATAAGAAAAAGCCCAACCTGAAATTCAACAACACGGTGTAAACATGGCGGTACAATTTGGGCGCCTTGCGGCGAGTGATAAGGGAGACATACCGAGAAGCCCCTAAAATAGATTAAGGTACCGACGCCGCCGACTTAATGTACCAGTACACTTGGCGCTGATTGGCCGATTTCCTTGAAATTTAAAATACCCCCTCTTTATTAAGACAAATCCAGAAGAGGCGAATGTCGGCTTATCTTCCCTCCAGAGTCCGATCGCTCCCCTGGGCCTCTCGTTGATACGCGATTTGCAAAAAAGCCCCAATGGGAGGAGAGCCGAGGGCGAAACGGAGCGAAAAACTGCAGTACAATGTGGTCGCAATTTGGCTCACAGGTGACACTGAGCGCATCTATTGCCGTTGTCCGCAACTAGCAAGACTAGCTACGGAAAATGTTGCTGTTGTGTCTTTCTAGAGGTCACGGCGTGAGATACGCATTGTGTGACATGACAATCATACGAAGATAACGGACCAAATGTATCTATGCAAACATCACACACGGCGTTGGCATGCCGACTTCGGGCAGTCTGCTTGGCTACGACATTGACACTGCCTTTTGGGTATAACTCGACCTCGAGGCTCACCGTGGCAAGAACTTGAAAAAGTCGCGAAGATGGTTGGCCTTCCGTGGAACCAGATTCGTCCTTCTAATAGTCCAGTATTGTGTACCCTGGGTAGGTAGCTCGGCAGTATCTGGACGCACTACTCTTCAAACCAGCTTCTGACGAAAGACAATGCGGGTTTTTTGCATTTATTCATCATATTCGGGGCGCCCAGTACTGCATTGGGATATTTGGGTTGATTGGTGTTTCCCTTCAAGGCGAATCAAGAGTGTTTAATGGCAGATGGCCGCCTGCCTCCACCTGCGACGGTATACAATGGTCAGCAAAGGATTTGCTATAAGTAAAGGAGGACCGCGAGTAGCTGAGCATCAGAAATATGTCGCCCTTCCTCATGAATGATGAAGGGCCCAAAGATCAGAGCGGATGAGTATCGTATATTTCGAGACCCAACCAACTGCAACAATAGATTGGCGGCTGTCAGAGATGGCAATAGCGTAAGATGACGACGATAACTCACCTCACAAACAACACTGGAGGAGACATGGCTTGAAATATAGCCAAGCCTAAAATATAGCTGTCATGATTTCCGCGTTCACTTCCGTGAAGTTGAGCGCTGAAAATGACAATGACATGGATAACTCGTAGCATCGCCATGCCATCATGATGAGCCCGAATATAGCGCTCAGTTTGGGATAATCCTCACGTAGTCAAGCAAGCCAAAAAAAAAAAGTAGTAGTATTGGGGAATAGAAGGTGTTGCCGTGCATAACGCTCTCGAATCGTGGTTGAGACAAAGTCAGTGCCAGGTTCGTCGTTGACCACGATCGCGGTGTCATATTTGGCTACAGCTTTTGTGCCAAGCATGTAAACCCTAACCCCAGCAACTGTACAGTGAAGATCTATCTCTTGATCGCACTGGTTGACCAACTCTGACTCCTCCACCATCCATCCTCCTCTACAAAAGCCCTCTGGCACAAATCCGCTCTCTTTTGATTTCTATTTGCTGATTTATTCTCATTTATATCCATAATGGCTGAAGTTTCTGCGCCCGAAGAGAAGATTCCCGTCGTCGAGGCGTCTACGCCTGTTATCAGTGAAGAAGCAACATCGAAGTCAGAGGATATTGTCATGGCCGATGCAGCGGGAGATGACAAGGAGGAAATGCTGAAGGCCGCGAGACAGAGTACGATGCCATGTTCTTGGTTCATATGGACTAGCTAACTTTTTTTTTCACTAGTTGAGTTCTACTTCGCGGACTCGAACCTTCCATATGATAAGTGAGTTGACGCTGAAGCATGCGTTCTTATCCAGCATCTAAACTTTCAATAGGTTCATGTGGACGTTGTACACAAAAGACCCAGAGCATTGGGTCCCCATCCAGACCGTATCCTCATTCAAACGCATGCGGGATTACGGTTCTAAAGGCGTAGAATGGGTCGCTAAGGCCCTTCGCCTGAGCGACTTCTTGGAAGTTGACGAGGTTGGATCCAAGGTTCGCAGACGCACGGAGGTGCAGGAACCGAAGGGTGCATTTGAGCGTAGTATCTACGCAGTATGTTCTTGTCTCACTTTTTCCTTGGGCTGATAATGACATAAGTTTCGAAATCGTAGAAAGGCTTCGGTGACGAAGACTCGGCGCTCCAAACACGCCTCGAAGACTTTTTTAACAAGTATGGAAAGACGAATGCTGTCCGTATGAGGCGGGACGATAGCAAGAACTTCAAGGTGTGTGTCGGCAAATCTTTCTTCCACGTGAAGTATAACTCACCTTCCATCATAGGGATCCGTATTCGTGGAGTTCACCAACTTCGAAGCCGTCGACGCTTTCCTAAAAGCCGATCCCAAGCCTACATGGGACGGCAAAGAGCTCATGATCATGACCAAGTACGTCCTTCCTCCTTGGCCCCCATATCTCCCAACTTACAAGAACCCTTCTGTCTCTTAGAGAAGCCTACTGCGACATGAAAATTAAAGAAAAAGGCCTCACTGGCAAAGCCGCTAACAACCGGCGCGACATGATCTCCCGCAGCACCCGCGGGTTTAACGCCTTCCGCGAGATGGAGAAGGAGAAGGCCGGTGTGTCGGGCTCGTCCCCGAAGAAGGATGAACCGAAGAAGGAGGTATACCTCGAGTTCATGGGGAGCAAGATCCTTGTCAACCAGGACGAGGAGGGGCAGGGTAGTGTGAAGGAAGAGGATGTCCCGATTGTGAAGGGCGCGACGCTCCGGTTTGACGGGTGTGGCGGGGATGTGCAGTGGACGGAGATCAAGGTGCGTTGGGTCATGATAGGTAGCACACGGATATGTGGAATACTGAGATTTTTATGTTTATAGGATCCTATCAAGGAGAAGTTCGAGGGCAAGGCGCCGTTCATCAAGTACTCCCGTGGAGACGACCACGGCCTCGTTGGATTCCACAAGGTGCTCTCTGAAGACGAGGTCACGCTCGTCAAGGATACCCTCAAGACTATCAACGGCAATGCTGTTACCTGGTCTTCTCCCAGTGGTGCGTACCCTCCCCGGCTCGGACATATCATTTCGTGTAACTAACGCCTACCTATTCCCACAGAGGAGGACGAGAAAAAGTTCCTCATCGAACGCGCACAGGCCGCCGCTCGCTCCGCACTCAGCTTCAGCATGGGCAGTGGGTCTCGGGATGGTGGGCGTGGGGGTCGTGGCGGAGGCCGTGGGCGTGGTGGACGCGGTGGCGGAGGACGCGGTGGTGGACGTGATCGCGATGGGGGTGGTCGCGGCAGGGGTGGTCGCGGACGCGGTGCTCGGGGCGGAGGCCGCGGGGGCAGGCGGGACCGCAACGCTGAGAAGGAGACCGGGAGCGATGAGCAGGCCGGAGAGAAGAGGAAGCGCGCGGTGGAGCCCGACGGTGGGCCCGACGTCGGCGTGCGCGGCAAAGCCGCCCCGCCTGCACTCCAGACCACGAAGAAGGTGAAGACGAACGACGGCGGGGCGACTGCGCCTGCGTCGTAGCGCACTTCCTGAGCCAAGCCGAGGCGACTGCGCGGTTTTCAGGCCCTTGGGTGCCTGTGTGCCCTGGAGATTCGATATTTGGGTGCCTATTTAAAATATTTGCTTTCTAGGTACTTCGTGCCCATTTGATTTTTGGGTGCCCCCCTGTTGGGAGTTGTTTCTTCCTGGTCGTATTTGACTGTCGAAAAAGCATCCGCTGAGATGAAGATGTCAATATAGTCTGTACTTGTATCCTTCGCCTAGCTACTATCATAATGTATACGCATCGCTTGTTCTGAGCTTACAACGTGCTCAGGCTGAGTTATACTGACTAGGGCAGTCAGCAGCATCGCGGTCCGAGATTGCTCCAGTGCGATCATTATCAGCTTGGTCAGCGATTGTTTGGTGTCAATCATTAAGGGCTCTCTGCCGTTTCCTTCAGTCTCTAACACATCCATCGATATCACCAACACTTCGCATCATCCTCACTATCAATACTTTCTGGCATGAGAGAAAGCACGAAGTCTCACAATCCTCAAAGGCCGCTGCCAAAGAGAGCAATGACTATGTCAGTACCTTCAGATCAAAAGAAAGCCGTGAAGGTAAGTCCCGGAACTTGTGCACTTCGATAAGATTGCTGATGTAAATCATCGCATTCGTCCAAACCTCCAAAGAATATTCCGTCTGGTCTCAGCGTTGAACATGTCAAATCCACGATATCCGTTGTCGCAGCACTTGGTGACGGTGTACTTGGAGTCCCTGGGCTCAAAGCGGCGGCGGCGATCGCATTGCAAATTGTTCAGGCAGCTGATGTGAGTACATATATTTCTTCCCTATCAATGCTTGTAGTCACCCTTAACTGTACTTAATGTAGCTCGCGAGGAGCAACAAAGACGATTGCTTTGGTATCGCCCAGCAAGCGTCATTGTTAATGGTGTCCTTGGCTAACGCCGTAAAGGAGAAAACTGTGGAGATTGACGAGCAGTTTTCGGACCATATTAAACAATTTGAGAAGTAAGCACACAGTTGAAATGGTTCATCGGCGGGGAAGTCGTTACTTACGAGGCTTCAGGGATTTGCGCGAAATGCATGAAACTGTCCGTGCTCTCGGCTCGAGAGCTTGGTACAGCCGGACTTTGCATGCGTCTGAAGACCGCCAGCTGATCCAGAGATGCCAAGATATATTAAATCGCAGCAGTCAACTATTTCAGGTTCATACATATATCATTTTGTACAATGAGTGCCACTAAGATATGGAATTTCTGTGCTAGGTTCAAATGCAAATCCTCGGTCACCAAGATTTGAGTGAGATTAAAGAAGGCATAGCTTCAATTAAAGGAGAGCTTTCATCTAGCGTAAGTTCTCTGTCAAAGATCCTGTATCTCTTATCTGGATGGTAACATATTGGAATAGAACCATGTCAAAGCATCATTTCCCACCAGGTATGTGAATGAGTTCATGATGTTATATAGTTTCTAAGATCATCTGGGTTAATAGTAATAATCTATTCCTGACTTCTGCCCCTCCACCTCGTCCAGCTCTGTTTGTTGGCAGGGATGATTTGTTATCAAAAGCACTGAACATTATTACTTCATCTCCAGGTGCCAATATTGCTATCTTGGGTCCAGGAGGAATGGGAAAGACTACTCTTTCACTTTCTATTCTCCATGATAAAGGATCTGAGGCCATGTTCAATGACAAGAGATATTTTGTTCCTTGTGAGGCTTTGAATAGTGCTGAACTGCTTCTCTCTGGGATCTGCCAAGTTTTAGGCAGCTCTGGCATGGAAACTAGTACTGCAAAGGATGGGGCTACCCCAGATCCTCTTTCTGCATTGCAACATTTCCTGGTGGCTCGTGGCAAAATCATGGTTGTGCTGGATAATTTTGAAACTCCTTGGAATGAGTCTGTCTCAATGCAAGCTGTGCAGGATATTCTAAAGAGAATTGCTTCTGTGAATGCAGTGACTCTTATTATTACTATGAGAGGAATAAATAGTCCCTCTGGTATTAAGTGGGCTTCCTTACTCCCACCAGCTGGACTGCAGCCTTTGACTCCAAGTGCTGCCAATGAGATGTTTGTAGAAACTAGTCAATCTACTGTCACCCCAGAGGCACAATCAGATCTAGATCTACTTCTCCAGGAACTAGAATATGTACCTTTAGCTATAACCCTGATATCACACTTGGGGAAGCATCAGTCACCTTCTCTTCTTCTAAAGAGATGGAGAAAGGAGAAAACAAATCTCTTGAAAACCCATGACAATCAGCAGGAACGTCTGACAAGTATACATATTTCGGTCGAGCTATCTCTAAAGTCATTTCATATATCTGACAACCCAGAAACTATTAGGCTTTTAGCACTGATATCCTGTCTGCCAGATGGTGTTCCTCAGTGGGAGGATGTCTTAGATCAAATGTGTCCTGATTTTCAAAATCTATATGATGCTGTCGGGAAACTTTGCTCTGCTTCATTGATATATGCAAATGAAACTGGTGCCTTGAAAATGTTGTCACCTATTCGACACCATATAGCTAGTCACTACTGTAGTCTTTGTCAAGATGACATGAAGACATTAATTGACTTCTACAAATCTATCATTTTGAAGTATGAGGATGAGGAATCTCCTTCTCTGCGACAAGATCTTGTTTCTGCTGTCAACAATATAAGGCACTTGTTTCAACTGGAATTGCACCAGATTCCATCTGAAAGCCTGGTAAAAGCTGCACTCAGTTACTCCAAGTTCCTAACTGGGAAAGTACCTCCAGTACTGGGACTCATTGAGGCAATAATGACTGCAGTAGACAAACTGAACATGCAAGATCTTCTTCCTGATTGCCTTAGTCAATTTGGTGAAATATACACCTCACAGCATAACTATCCACTTGCTGTTGAGAAATATGAGGCAGCCTACATTCAGTTGTGCAACATCAATGACAGAGAGGCCATGGGATACTGTTTGTGTGACATTGGGTATGCTTTATACATGATGTGCTGCTATCCAGAAGCATCAGAAAAGTTCAGATCTGCTGAGCCATTATTTGATGAACTTCATGATATGAATGGAAAGGCACTTTGTCAGATGTATTATGCTTATATACTGTCTGCAGAGGATAAATTTGATGAATCAAAAGCCACCATTATCTCTGCTCATGCTTTGTACTCTGAAATCAATGATCAAGAGGGACTGGCAAATACACTACTGTTTCTTGGAGATCTCTTGAAATTGCTCAATTCTACTGAAGAAGCTAGAATTACTCTAGAGAAGGCCTATGAAGTCTGCAAGAAACTTGATGATCTGGGTTCTATGGCAACAAGTCTGCAATATATAGGAGAATTATACATTACAGATGATAAATACAATCAGGCTACACCTAAACTTGAAGCTGCATATGCACTTTATGAGACAGTAGGAGATGTTCATGGTATGGGGGAATGCCTTGATGACCTAGCAGAAATTTTGGCTGCAAAAGGACAATATGTTGAGGCTGAAAAGATGCTGAAAGATGCTGCTGAAATTTTCACCAAGATTGGTGACCAAGATGGAATTGCAGAATGTTTTTTAGGCATTGGTGATGTCATGCATATGGCTGGAAAGTACAAACAGGCTGCAGAGAAATTTGATGCTGCATATGGACTCTTCAGTACTTCATCAAACCAGTATGGAATGGCAGAATCCCTCTGCATGCATGGAGATATGTTGCGTGACAATGATCAATATTCTGATGCAAAGACAAAACTAGAATCTGCTATGGTATTATATAAAAAAATCCATTATGAATATGGGATTGCAGAATGTACCAGATGTATTTCCCTGGTATGCTATGAACAAGAGGACTACATACAGGCAAGGAGTCTACTGAATACTTCCCTTGATATGTACTCTAAGATGGATGATAAATCAAATGTAGCAACATGCATATCACAACTGGGAGATATTTTTGATGCTGAAGAGGATTATGCCAAAGCAAAAAAGGAATTCACAAAAGCCTATGATCTGTATACCCAGCTTGATAACAAATCGGGCATGGCAGAATGCCTCTCAAAACTTTCTGGAACTTTGAAAAATGAAAAGAAATATGCACAGGCAAAGGATAAAATCAAATCAGCTTATAACCTGTACAAGGAAGAAGCTAAACAAGCTGACATGGCTAGCTGCCAGTATGATCTTGGAGATATCCTTTATGCTGAGGATAAATTTCAAGAAGCAAGGAATTCATTCCAAGAAGCATATGATCTGTATGACAAGGCTGGTGATCATAAGCACAAGATAGAGTGTCTATATATGATCTGTGATGCTTGGGATGAGCAAGACAAATTTGAAGAAGCAACAAAGAGCTTGAGACTTGCCTATGCTTTGCTACTTGAGAATAGCTCAGAAGAGCTTGATATAGCAGAATACCTCCAGAAGTTTGCAGGAATCCTAAAACAACAGAAAAAACATGTAGAAGCTAGAGACAAAGTGGAATCTGCCTTGAAGATATACAGTGAAGCCAGTAACGAGGAGTCAATAGCTGAATGTCTATTCACATTGGCCGAAATCTGCGAAGAAGACAACAATCGGGACGATGCAAAGACGAATTACGATGCTGCTTTAGCTCTATACACTAAGCTCGACGATCAAGAGTGTATGGCGGAATGCCTTCTGGGTCTCGCGTCCTTGCTTGTGTCCGAGAAAAAGACCCCTGCTGCGCGGCAGAAGATCAGAGCGGCACATGACTTATACAGGAAGCTCAAAGACAAGGAAGGAATGGACAAATGCCGGGATCGGCTGAAGTCGTTGAAGAATTAGTCGGTCGAATATGGAAGTAGGTTAGCAAACTCACATAGGATACACATTAAAATACCGCTCGAATATGTTGTAGTAGTTGGTGTTCATGCTTGAATTATCATTGAAAAGAGTGACGGAATGTAGTCTGCCTGCAGAAGTAACATGGCAGTGTAAAAAAACAATCATTAAAGGTTCGTCCACGATCAATAATTAAATCTGATCTGACTGTCCGATACGCAAAACAAATATAATAAATCGAAGAATCCTCAAGAGTCAAAAAGTCCAAGAAACCACAACACCCAGTTCATTACCGCCCTGATACTCCCCTCAACAGCACCAACCCGCCCGCAACCACCACCCACCCCAGCACCGCCGCGCCCATCCCGACACTCATCCCCCTCCCCGCAGCGCTCACGCTCCCTTTACTTGTGCTCCCCAGCTGGTTCTGCACCCCCGAGTGCCCATTCGACGTCTCCAGCACCCCCGGCGCCAAAGTTGCAGTGTTCACTGTCTTCGTCAGCGCCGTCGTCGCGAATGTCTTCATCCCGCTCGCCTCACTCTCGCTTAACGCGCTGTCCGTGAGGAAGACGAGGGCTGCGCCCGGGGCGGGGACCTTAATCTGGCAGGTGTTGGAGGCAGCGTCACAGGGGACGGTTTGGATCGACTCGTCGCCTTGCAGACGGCCGTCGGAGCCGAAATTCGCGCCGAAGGTCTGCCCGGCCCAGGTGAAGTTGCCCTTTTGCGATACGGAGGATGCGCGGAGGTACCTGTGGAATTGAACGGGATGTTAGTTCCCCAACACCAAGACAGCATAACAAACAGTACAGCACTCACTTGACCTTCACCTGTGAAGGGGTGGCATTCCCCTGCCCTGTCTGTCCCCCGCCCACAGCAATACTCGCCGTATAATCGTTCGCCCCGCTCGCGTCCGTCACAAAATTGATCAGCAACACACGCACAGGGTTGCCGTTCTCGTAGATGGCGTACGCGGGCGTGAAGGTGCTGCCATTGTTCGCGTTGAGGTCGAGGACCTGCGAGGCGTTGGAGGAGCCGAGGGCCTCGGCGGTGACGAGGGCGGAGTAGTAGATGGGACCGATGGTCCATTGGTGGAAGGTTGACTGGTTGGTGGGGGGTGCTGTAGGGGTGGGGAGGGGGTCAGTGATGGGAAGGAAGGTGGGAGGAAGGGGGCTTACGTGTGAAGGGCTAAGTAAACCAAACACGAAAGGACTCAGTCGTCAGTGAAATCACCCAGAACAAGACGAAGGAAGCCACCCACATTATAAAACACATTCTGCCCACCCACATGGAACATCGCCCCTGAGAAATTCGAATGCGCCATCGTCATCGCATAATCCAGCCCCCAAAGCGCTGCGCCAAAGGAGTCACTAATCCCGGCAAAGCCTCCGCAAGACGCGGTGTTTGTCTCGAACATCATGAGCTTCTTTCCTTTAGTCTGCGCAAAGTTTGTGGAGTTGAGGTAGATGGAGACGATGTTCTGCCCGGAGCCGTGGTTCAGGAAGTCCGGGAAGATGAGCTGCGGGTCGTTGAAGGTGCCGATGCCGAATTGGGTGAAGCAGTTGTCGGTTGGGTAGCTGCGAGTGGACGTCAGTAGACATGTTTACGGAGCGGCGGGAAGAGGGACACAGGCAGAGGGAGAGGAAAGCAGACGCACCGCTCCACACCCAAAAACGCCAGCTCCTGCGAATACGCATCGACAAAGCCCGTGTCCCACACCATCTCGGGCGTCCACGTCGTCGCGATGTTCGGACCGATGAGGAGGTTGCGGTTCGGGATGTTCGAGTCTTGGGATATCACTTGGATGAGGGAGCCCACTTCGCCAAAGTAGTCGAATTGGGTGTAGTTCTGTGAGAGGGAGTTAGCGGGGGGTCACGGTAGAGCGAAGAGAAATAGACATGAAGAAGTGGAAACAGAAACAGAAACGAAGGATGGAGTGACAGAAACAGAGGATGAAAGACAGAAACGAGTGACCGAAAGGCCCAGAACCCAACATGAAGAAGGAAAGGAAGGCAAGGACAAAACTCAACTCACCCCCGGCCGATGCTGATGCGCGACATACAGATCCGGCTCGTTCCCCGCTTGCAGCCCAATTAGACTGTCGCCCAGGATCTGCTCGCCTGCCTCGACGATGCCGAGGCGGAAGTTGCTCGTGTCATTGAACGGGATACCGAGATGCCACTGCACGTTCACGAGGGACGAGATGTTCGCCAGCATATACAGGAGCTCGCGAGTGAAGACGAGTGGGGGGGTTTGCGTCTGTGGGCGGGGGGTGGGGTTAGTCAGTGTGGGGGAAAAGAGAGAGATTGGGAAGGGGGGAAGAGGCATACGGGGTTGGTGACGCCTGTGAGGTCCTTTTCGAGGATGCGCCCGTCGGGCGTGCTGTCGACGAGCGTGGCGGTTTCCTGGGTGTTGCCACCTACGCGGATTTGGACGCGCCCGCCGCGCCGTTGGAGGTTGGACATGAGGTTCAGGAAGGGGACCTGGATGACGGATCTATGCAGTCATTCCGTGCATCAGTAAAGATAACAATAGGAATGAGCGTAGATCAAGGACTGACGCATTTTTACCGACTGTACAGGGATGAAAAGACGAGAAGGTGTGAGTTAAGATTACTTATCTAGGCCAATCTAAGGACGGGAAGCACTCACAGACTTGGTTGACGACGGACATTTCCACGGAGAACCCAAAGAACGCGCCATTCTGGGGGATGGACACCCCGGGCGTCCCTCCATTCTGCAGCTGGATCGGGAACTGCGTGACCAGCGACGGGTTGCTCGGCGGCGCAGGGGCATTGAGCACAGTGGGGTTGTACGCTGCAGCCCCAGTGTAGCTTGCGGCATTCGCGGTGTTGGTTCCACTCGCGCTGCCAGTGACGAGGGGCTCCTGGCCCTGCTGGTAGTATACCGTGACATCTGCGATGGCGGGTGTGGATGAGAGGAGGAAAGGGAGTACGACGCCAAGCCCAGCGACTAAGGAGTGGACGGGTCGCATGTCGGTGACGGTGCCAAGGGGGCCAAGGTGCAGATCTACGGTGATCACTCAGGATATGTGCGCCAAATGGTCCTATTGGGCGTTACTTGTCCTTCGAGGGCTGCGAGGCTGACGCTGGGGGAGTGGGGAGGGGGAAGGAAAGTCGGGAGGCGGGAGAGGAGGTGGTGGGTGGGTGTGTATGGAAAAACAAGGGCCTTCCCGTCGACACTTGCCACCGCACGCACTCTTCCCTTTCCCACCTACTCGCATCATCGCTATAAATAGACCACGATAAAATAAGCTCCACCCCCATGCCGTCCCTTTCCATTCTTCCACCTTGAGCTTACCTCCCGCTGTCCTTCCAGTAGACTTCCAGGGTGCTCGAAGGTCGAGTGGAATTCTGTGCTCCTGACTCGCGACTCCTATGCTGCTATAACGGTAGACGCGTTCGATTGACGTGCATTGCGTTCAATTTGCTTCCGCTCGGCGCTTGCCCCGCGCGATGGCACGCACGTTCAACGACTGCGGCAGCGATGTCTCGCCGATCTATTTTAAAAGCCATCGCAAGTCGTCAAGGAGTATCAAGTGTGCACCCGACTTAGAACTAGCGTGGTTTCTGGGTTCCAGGCCGATGGAAAAAAATAACTAGAAGCTATTTATGTAACGAGTATTCGTACACCATCCAATGCGAAAATTCCACGAGTGGAACAGAAACTAGAGAGCTTGACTTCGGAACTTCGTCCGAATTTTACCTCCTCAAAAATTGATAACTATTAATCTCTGTCTCCGACGAGGCATGCCTAAGATGATTCGAACCCAGTATTATTCCCGAAACTAACGACGCTCCCGCACTTACTGCTAGATCATCAAGCCGACACACACCACTGCCTATCCAGGCACAACCCAATGTCTCTCTTCAGCGCAGCCACGGCTCAGTGACTATGGTCCGACTCAGTCACTTTCATTTAAATCCAACCAGCATAAATCTTATCCATCGTGGTCACCTTACTGAGGTGGTAAAGTACCTACGACATACGGTAAAACAGATGCAAATCCATCATATTTAGCGACAAGCATGACAGGAATCGAACCCCCTTGGCCTCTAAGATGTAGCTACCGCCTGCTGCACCATATCCAGCCCTTCCAATAAACCGAGTGGTGCTCATACACATACCAATAATTTCATACGAGGGCCGAGGTAGGGTAGGAAACTTGCTGAGGAAAGGCATGAGCCAAAAGAACTAATGATGACTGAAGACTTGGTGTGGAATTGAACCGGTGCTCAGCTTCTACATACACTCACTGTCTGGTAATGGGCAGAAGCATGCATTGCTAGACTATCAAGCCAATACAAGACCATAGATGACCAAGCATAAGTCCCCATGAATCCAAAGAGAATATTTTACTCAAAGAAGAAATCAACATCCCACTTCAAGAATAAAAAGAGAGATTTGTTATTTCTTTCTATACAGCATGATCAAGAATTGTTACAGCAATTAAGCCTTTGCTGTAGGTTCAAGGCAAAGAGTTTCTTGGTTTGGTATAACAGTGGTGAGACCATGTGTTAAGTTCTTGATTCAGTGTTAGACATGCTTCCTGGTGATTAGGACAGCTGTCAAGTTGCTAAGTCTCTGTCTAAGAGAAGCTTTGGTTTGGTGAGCCTCTAGACAGAGTCTAAGAGGTTTGAGTCAATTCTGAGTTCAGGGGAGCTGAGTGAAGATGTCACTGAGGCTATATTTGCCTAGGTCAAGCTGAAGAACAGGACCAAAGTACAGAGGTCTACTTATAGTAAACTATGATGGTCTGTGCACAAAACACTAAGTATAACTACTGCTGTTGTTGGCTAGTCTAAATATAGCTATTCATGTGATACTTGTTCTAAATAAGAAAAGATGTTGCATAGTGGGTTACTTGTATAGGAAATTTGTAACAAGAATTGAGCCCCATTCATAGCTATTATACACTCCTATCACCTGATCAAGAGGTAGAGATACTTAAATACAGCTGGACTATCAAGGTGATATGCAATAGAGCAGAAAAAAGCTGACATCCTGATAACTGGATTTATAGTTTGAATGAGAGGAGTGTGATCAAAAAGAAATAAAATAAAAGGTGTTCTAATCCCTGCCAAAGAAGCTTGACTGAGCATTGAGCCCTGGTCTCATCTGGTAAGCACCCCACACCTCCCAGATAATAGAGAGGGAGGGTATGTACTGCTAGACTATCAAGCTGATATATGATAATAAGGAACAAGCACACTTGCCAATGCCTTTGAAGATAAGTTGACTGAGGGTGTGAGTGAAGTGGAGGGGAAGTGCAGTTAGCTTAGAACTGAGAATATACCTTCTAAGTTTGTCTCAAAACACACTCTCAACTTTGCAAATTCATGGGGGCAAGTCTGAATAGACTTTAAATTGAAAAGAGTAAAAGATATGCAAAAAAGATGTATTTAATATGATTTTTGGTTTTATAATGCAGAGGATGGTAATCCACTCCTCAAGAATAATTCTAAGTGCACAGTGTCATATCCCTATACAGCACAGTGTGTGCCATCTCTGGACTGCTCACAATCAATCCCAATACTTTCCTGACTTCCTGCTCATCTCCAGGTTTACTCAGGTTTACTCTGGTTTATTTCCATTTTCATACTTACTTTGTTTCAGCCACACACACTATACTTTTTGTAGTATATCTCCTTGTGTTAACATTCAATTTGTATTCCTTAGTCCTCATCATATGCTCTCTGTCTCTTAACCCACTTACTTCTCCATTGCACTAGTATGATTATAGTGCTCTGCATATTTACTCTGGTTACTTAGATTTTCTAGTATTTAAGTACTTTGAATGTATTGTAGTACTTCAGTTTGTTAATTATTGTGTTTAACATCCCTATTAGTCTCTAGCTAGTGGATAAGCTACCTCTAAATCATCCTCACTCATCTCTACTGGTTATCATCCCACTTGTCATTGCACTTTATGCTCAATGAGATCTCCAGTCTCTGGAGATCCCTCCTGACCAAATCTCTAGTCAGGAAGTTGAGTATCAATTGTCATTATACCTTTGATCATATCACTCACCATTATCTGTAAATTGGGCATTAGGAGTGAAGGAGGTGCAGCACATAAGCTGAAGCCATCACCCATCTTGATCTCTCTCTCTTTGGTAGCACTCAAACATGTTTCCCAGAGGTATTCCTGGAGTCTCTGGAATCTCTCCCTGGTCTTCCTGTGCAATCTATCTGTCCAGAACCTCTAGGTTATACCCTAGAAACAAGCTTGTGACACACAGAGATGGTTTTCCTTTCTCTGACACTTGCAAATACAATGTCTATGAGCCTGGAGGTAGTCTTCTTTCCTCACAGAACCCAAAAATGCAAACTAGCCAAGGGTAGTCTTCTTTTCCTTTGCCAAATCAAAAAGAGCAGTGGCCTTCCTTCTGCTCAAGTACTCAGTCAAGGAATAGTCTTCTTTCTCCTGACTTTGCAAAAATAACAAATCTTAAAGGGTGGTCTTCCTTCTGCCAAAATACTAAGTCAAGGAGTAGTCTTCTTTCTCATGACTTTGCAAAAATGTGAACTAGATCCTAGGGATGGTCTTTGTTAGGGCAACACTATCACAAAGGACAAGACCACCAAATAGCAAGAGTGAAGACAAAAGGATGAGAGATAGAGGAGGATGAGAGGAGGGATCAATGACTTATAGCTGGTTCTCACTTGATAGTGGGAATCCTAAGAGATTGAAGCTGAGGCTAGCTACTGTACATGAGGGGTTTATATGCTACTGACTACTACTTCTAGAATATTCTGAGAGGATGACTAACTACTGCATAGCTATCCTATATCCCTATATATAAAGAGACGGCAGTGTTTTGACCCTGCACAAATGGGTCTCAATATGGTGAAAATGATGACCTAAGATATTTATGTAATAGCTGACCAATTACACTGCTGTCTTATCATAGGGTCTGTCCTGGATTGTTGCCTCCCGTTTCTTGATCTCCGGTCCGCTTAATCGGGAAAAACCAATCTCTGCCCTAAATCAAACCAACAGGCCGGTCAGCTTCTGCTTTCGCATGCACCTATGTCCCAATATAGGTACACAACTGTGCACTCGGTACACTTGCAATCAGTGTCATGATTTTGCCCCTCTTTGTGTCCCTCCATCATCCCTTCAGTGCACTATTGAGTAAGTCCCCTTACTATGTCTTGCCTATACTTTCTGCTTATGATCCTCTGTGTAGACAGACTTTCTCTGCTCAAGCAGTATATATATATACCTGTGGTGCATTCATTGGTAGCCTATTCTTATCTGATCTCTTATCTCTTTCTTATCAGTCTCTGCTTCTCTGCCTTTCAACAGTCCTTTTTCCCTGCATCTGGGCATATATTCTGCATATCTCCTTTCTCAGGGTGCTATATCACAGGTAGGTTCTGCATGACTCTCTTTCTATCTATCTATGGCTTTTCTCATGTAGTCATCTTTCCCTACCTTTCACAGATTACTCATTCCCTGGACTGCATAATTTGCTCACAAAGGCTGTCTATCCTGTCTACTATTGAACTTCTCTGGGCCTCTTTTCAGGTATTGGCTTTCTCAACTTTCTGCTTCCCTCTACCTTCATAGCCTTATATTTGATTTCAATTCTGCAGCTCTCTGTGGCTTT